>KV424632.1:0-90848 GCA_001632445.1 Peniophora sp. CONT | reverse complement strand
TCAGATCGAAAGATGGTGGTTTGCAACTTGACGCGTTTGTTGGCGCGCGGCGCTGATCAACACGATGTGACGCTGTGACGTCGCGCGCTCTCGCCGCGGCAAGCTGCCGCAGGACCCTGACTAGTCCCCACAAAGGTCCGATCCACGTTTACACGGAATCGACCCCGTTTGAGGGCAAATGTCTCATCCTAGTGTACACGAAGGGGCCGATTTTTCGACGCATGTCCGATCCATCGTCCACCCATGTTGGGCCCGTCGGTAGCGACCTCTCATCCGCGTACACACGGATGTGACCTCCGATTGAGATCTCAGAAGCAAAATGCGAGCTCAAGTAGGTCCGATCCGCCGTACACACGCACACACCTTGCCCACCAAAAGAAATGGGCTCTAGTCGCCAGCGACCTTCGATCCGTGATGTACACGGAACTTCGCCATTTCGGCAGGCCCGATCCTGATGTACACGCAAATGGGCCAAATTATATTTACACTGAAGTGCTCAAAATGGCCGATTTGGGATCGGACATTCGTGCCGACTAGGCAGGGTCCTGCTGCCGCATTGTTACGGCCATTCTCAAAAGGATTGCAAAAGTCCGATTTCTTCCCGCGCAAGCCCTTCCGCGAATGGGCATGTTTCCCAATGCGGCTGGAGCCTGGAGGGCAATTGGGGCTTCCTGACCGTGCACCACAGCTCGCGCCCATCAAAGCGCATCAGCTATATGGCGCCTTCGACAGCGATCACCGTGCCCGACTACTCCGCCCTATTGTCCTCCGCGTTGTACCCGCCAAGTCGCTGGTCCCGCACTTCGTCGAGAGCACTTCCAACAGCTTCCAACCGCACGCACACATAAGTACACATTATGGACGAATGTCGATAGTCTCGCCTGAGCGGGCGACGTGTTAACTGCGGCATTTAAGGCGCCACGAACGCGCGACACCGCAGTGGTCGCTCGCTGTTCAGCACAGCGAGCGGGCTTCGTTCCACGTTGGTAGAGCCCGCTGGCAGGCATAGTCGAGGCAAGTAGGCAGCGTATGACGTATGTATTCATGTCTACCGTGATAGGAAACTTCTCCTTTCTCGGTAGCGGCTCACGCGTGCATGCAAAAGTCGACTTTGCAATCCTTTCGAGAAAGAACGTAAGGCTTGTACCGCGACTCACTTCGCCGTCGACCACCACTACGACGGTTCACTTTATTGGCATGTCAAGTATGCTACGAGGGTTTCTGGGCTCTATTTTCTCACACTCCGTGCACTGTAAGCGTATCCATGAAGCCTGACACTCGGGGGAACGTCCAGGAGTCAGAAGAGATGGCTATTAGCCCTTTGGCCATTAGCCTTTAGCCATAGCCGTTAGCCATAGCCATTAGCCATTTCGTGACCTCTTTCGTCCAATCGGAATGTCATCTCCGCGGTAAACCAACTCGGGACAATCGCTTCACGCGCGGCGACGCAGTCGAAACGAGCATTCCTCACCCAGTTCTGGTTCTATCTCCGCGCGGAAAGCTCCGAGGGAGTTTCCCAGAGCCTCTCCGAGTCTGCAGGTGAAGTACGATGGCTTACGCGTCTACTGAGTCTAACATTGTCCTTCCGAACACAGCCGATATGGGCAACCATCAGAATAGCCATGGCTATTTCCCCTGGCTATTCGATCCGCCAAGGCGCCTCAGCCACCCGAACGTCGTCTTAGCCATCCGACGAGTCGTTTAGCCATAGGCTATGGGTATTATCCATGGCTATTTTGCGATTTAGCGGTCCTCTCTGAGACTCGGAAGTTGTGACACTCGGAGTGAGCTTCTGCTTCTAACCCAGACAGACACCAGGCTCTTGCGCGGCTTCCTAATAAGATCATCACTGGTAAAACAATCATGCGAGTGGGTTGCTATACAACGAGAGACGATGATTTGAATAGTAAACTGGATTGAGCCTCGAGGTGCCATCGCCCACTATACCCTACCAAGTCAGCGAGCGGGCGTTTTGACTCCTTGGAAATCTTCAAAGGGGCCATTATCCCCGATGGCCGTATACCTGACACTGCTCAACACAAATGTCAGTATATAAACACTATCTCGACGTGAGGACACGTACGGGGCGGCTAGAGCTGATGCGGCGAGGATACCGATGCATGCGACGATGATACGAGTGAAGTGCAAGGGGAGTATCGTTGTGTGATATGGTGATGGATAGCTTGTAAGAATGACGGGTCTAATTCAAAAGGTTCTGTTGCTGAGATTTGCCGAGGCCAAGCCCGCTGTATTTATCGAGAGCAGGTTAGGTTCAAATATTGTCTGAGCAACTTCTCCGTTCTAACAGTTATAGCGCTCGGTCCTGAGCATGTAAGAAGCAGCAGCGTCCCGGACGCTGTGTACCCGACGCGCAGATACAGAGTCGAGTGATCAACAAGAGTTGACGCACAAGTTCCCGCATAGAGATTGACATCGAACAATCAGCTTACACTGTAACCTACAGCCTAGAGCCTACTGGTCAGAGCACGCATCGTCCACACGTGTGTATCACGGACCGTTCGTAAGCTTCGTCATAGGTATGCTAGATCTGCGCATGCGGGAGATCCGTCGCTGTTGTCTGTATAACATCGTAGATAGCACCAGAGATGATGATGGACAGCCTATCATGAATGAAGCACTGTATTGGCGCGCTCGGGTCACATAACACTGAGACGTATCCTCCAGCAGTCGAACGAGCACGCGTTCGACTTGATAATCCGAGTTGTATTTCCTCCAGCGAGAGAGTGCAAGAAGATGGTCGTGGTGGAGGTCGAAGAGAACGTTGACTCGTCAGGGAAGGGGCGGAGGGCGCAAACACGTGTGATCAATTTATGATCGGGCTACATGGCCAAAAGCGGAAACAAGAGGCGCGTCTGTTTCAGAAAAGCAGGGGGCGAGCGCGCGGAGCCTGCAGTGCATCGCTGTCTTGACTCCTTTACTCCTATCCTCCATTTTCCCCCTTGTTGCTTGTTGGTCTCGAGCTAGCTCGTTGCAGGCCACAGTTGCTCGTCTTGGACCCACAGCGTCATCGATACAAGTAAGGCTAAAGGCAATATACAACTCGCGAGATCTTGCCACGAGGACCTGCGCGGATTGGTGTTCCGGACCGCCGGCGTGCACACTGGACGAAACTTAACCTTGAGCGCGGGGTATTCGACACTTGCTATCTTGACTCTGACCGTCGTCGAGTACGATGTCCGTGCGTAACCGCGAACGTCCCGCCGGTCGGCTACTGGGCCCACGCACTCGGGCACCGACGAGCCCGTTGCCTGCGCCGCCCGCTCAGCTCACTCAGGCCCAGCCGGCGTTCGTGCCTCCTCCACCGCCTCTTCCCACTACATACTCTCCAGAACCAGAGCCTACGCAGGATAATAATGAGGTTATGCCTAGCTATGCCCAATCGCAGGACGCCTATGCTCGTTCTCCTCAGCCGCCACAGCCCGAGCCACAGCCGAGCGCATCACAGCCCTCTCCGCCTCCAACAGCCCGCCCACCAGAGCCCCAGAGGAAGAACACAGCAGATGCGCCCAGCTCCAGCTCGCCTGCCCCGCTCGCTCGACGGGACACGACGGCCAGCATCGGTCCACCCGCGTACTCTGCACACCCTCACCCTCATCAACCCCACCCTCGCGCACCCCCTCCTCTGAGCCCTACACACGCCCACGGTCAACTGTTACCTTCTATCCCGCCCCCACCGCCACTTCAGCATATGCAGCCCCCGACGTCCGCGACTGGCGCTACCTTCCTCGTCCCGCCAAGAGGGTCCCCGGCGCATACGAACGGCTCTTTACCCAGTGTACCCCCTACACCCACAACGCCCGCACACCCGCACTCCAGGCCATCCACAGCCGCCTCTTCCTACCCCAACTCGAACAACTCCACTCCTACACCCACACTCGCGCCTGCACCCACACACTCTCAACGACCAACTACAACATCACAATCTCAAAGACCGGGAACAGCAACGCTCAAACGCGCCGTCGTACCTCCACGTCCTCCTTTACCGCCATTACCACAAATTGACTTAGCGCCGAGTCCGATCCCTTATAAACATCTCACTCTGGACGCCGCGCAGTGGACTTTGAGCAGTGCGGATCTGCAAGCGCTCGTCAGTGCCGCTATTAGGGAAAGTGCCAGGGAACGGAGCATTCGGTGCGCGCTTTCGCCTCTCTTCTTCTTTATCATTATATTATTTCTCTGACGAATAATGTAACAGGTTACTCGCGCCGAACGTACAAGGCGAGATCGACGCGCGTCTTCGTGCTTTGGAATCGGAATGGGATAATGCGGCTGCGGGATGGAGATTTGAAGGATATAGACGCGGCATGCTTCTATCAGCTATTCAATCTCTCGCTTCATCTCTCCCCTTACCCCCCACCTCCACCAATACAAACACGCTATCTGGCGCCCCACAGCCACAGTCATCCTCGACAGACGATTCATCCGATACCGAAGCTTTACATGCCTTATTGGGACAGTTACATGCAGCTATGGGTCGTATGGATTCTCATGCTGGATCGTTACTCGCTGCTGCGCATGCTAGAGCTGGATGTGAGAGGGCCGTGGGGACACATAAATCTTCTGCGCTGGCTGTTGCGCTTAGGAAGTTGAATGCCAGTTATGCGAGACGGACGAAGGAGCTTGGACGGTGCGTCATCTCATTCCCAATTCCTCTCCTTCCGTCACTGAATAAAGTTTGTTATAGGGAAAGAGATCGTCGTCTGGTCGCGGAGGGAGAAGTAGACGAAGCATGGCGCGTAGCAGAAGAAGTAGCTGCCGAAGTCGATCGTTTAAGAGCTGAGAAACGGGCTTGGGAGGAAAGAGAACGCGAACTCACCGATGCTCTCGCTGCGTTCTCAAATCCTGCAAGGGGTCATCGACGGGGCGAGTCAAGTGTCTCGGTGGGTAATGGGGAGGGGCTGAGGTTCGTGTTGACTACTGAACCTGAGGGAGGAGATGGGGAAGGGGAGGAGGAGACGAGAGGAAGGAGGTTGAGTCTTGCGATGAGCGAGGATGTTACGTCTGTATCCCGTCTGTCACGGATATCGCGCGTCTCCGAAGCAGAGGTTATACCCGTCACCGGTAAAGCCGTCGTCAGCGCCGCTCGTTACGTGGCTGGCGCTCTGAGCCCTACGGACGAGGACAGTCCGTCCAGGCTGGGAGACGAAGTGCAGGGTCCGATTAGGGAGACGTTTGGAGAGGGCGAGGGTCCTACTGCTTTGATTCCTGGAGCTGGGGAGGAAGAGGGTGGAGCGGCGAGCGTGGCGGCTAGTGTTGGACATGGATCCGATACTGAGGATGATGGGCAGAGCGTGGAGGTTAAGACGGCAAAGGAGGATGGAGATGTACCGGGTACTGCGAGGCCTTTCCCTTCAACGTTCCATCTCCCACCGCCGCCCAGTACCTCATCGCCTACCGCCGAATCATCCAAGGGTAAAGAGAAAGCCTTCACTTCCCCCGTACCCGCAGACCTTCGACCCGAACATAAACGCCATAAACGCGCGAGCACCACGTCGCAAGTTTCACGCGTTTCGGCGGCTCGGACGAGGTCTATGCGTGCTAGTAAGGCTAGTTTGAGTGTTAGGGCGGTGGGCGGTGGTGGGCAAGGAGAGAAGAGGGTGAGGAGGAGAGCGAGTAGTGTGAGTAGTGTACCGGAGAGTGGGTATGGGGTTGAAGTCAAGGGACTTGGTTTGGGCAGGAGAAGGAGGGGAAGTGTCGATGCGTTGAAGGACTCTGTCAAATCTGTCGAAAAGCCTGTGACGGTCAAGACGAGGGAAAGGAAAGATAGCGATGCGTTCAGTATCGCTTCTGCGTCTTCCGCTGCTGCTTCTGTACAGTCTCGGAGGAGGGAGAGGGAGAAGGAGAGGATGAGAGCGCCACCGCCTGTTCCTGCTCTTCCTGTTGCTGGAGCGGAGGGTGAGGGCGAGGGTGAGGAGGGGAGTTTTTTGGAGTTGGGGATGATGGATGCGACTGAGGGCGAGAATGAAGGGGAGAAAGAGGGAGCGCTTGGTGAAGGTATGTTTCTTTTTCTTTGGCATTGCAGTATGTAGTATCCGATATTGACTGAGATATATCATTTGCTACAGGCGCGAGCGCGAGCTTCCGCTTCAGTGCTCCGACACCACAACACTCGTACCCCCCTCGAATGTCCGCCTCGACTTCGACTTCGACTTCAGCGTCAAGACAATCTAAACCCCGTCGCCCACGTTCACCCACAACGCTCACGCTTCTCTCCGCATTCGTCACTCCTGAGGGCGGTATTGAAGATGAGGAGCCAGGCATGAGTCCTGCGGCTCCTAGTAGCGTTGCGCCGTTCGCTTCTGTTGCTCCATTTCCACGGGATACGGCGAAAGAGGCAGAGGAAGAGGATGTGAACGGTAGCACCGATATCTTACCTAGCATGTCGAGCTCCGTATCCGCCTCCGCCTTCGCCAGCCCAGCATCGGAACATCCTCCTCCAGAATCAGCTTCACGGTTGGGAATGGGTAAACTGAGTATTCCGCATGCGAGCGGGAGCGGGCTGGCGAATATGGGCGCGGGTGTGAATGTTGGGGCGGGTAGTCCGCTTAGCCCTTCAAGCTCGTCGGCGGGTGGATTGGCGTATTTGCATACGCCTGCTAGTCCTGCTGGTCCGCGCGCGCCGGGTAGTCATGTAAGAGGGATAAGTGCGCCTGGTCCGCGCGTGCTTGCCGCCTCCGCATCCTCTCCGATCCAGACTCAGAGCCTTAATCGACGCGCGGGTGAAGGGAAGAAGGGAGAGAGGACGCTCACGCATTCGGCGTCGCAGCCTTTGAGTGGGGTCGTGGAGAGGGAACGACCGAAGGGCGCGGCGTTGAGGCATTCGAGTGCGGAGAGTGGGGCGTTGGTTAGGAGTACGACATTTGGGAGGGGTGTGAAGGCGGGAGAGGAGGTACAGGAGCAGGTGACGGTTGCCAGTCCTGAGCCGATGCAGGGCGAAGAATCGACATTGTCCGTCGAGGCAGCACAGGACTTTTCTTCTCCGTCGTCAGAAAGTCCGCCTTTGCATTCACGTTCGCCCGTACACTCTCAAAACCCGTCGACATCTTCAGGCGCTGTACACCCTTACGCCCCATCACCCGCCCAACTCAATCATGCGCACTCCGGTTCGCTTGCTAGCACCCGTTCTTCCTTAGGCGTCGTACTCGAAAACGGCTCACCAGACGAATTCGGTTTATCACTTTCATCTTCACCCGGTTTACCTGTTCTCCGTCCCTCTCGAAGCGGAACGTTCAACTTGACGCGATACGCGGCGCCCAATAGCGCTCTCGAGGACGATCAATGGGCTCGAGGCGCTTCTGACGAATGGAGTCGAGACGGACTGTCATTCGATTCCGGAGCGTCGGGTTCGGGGTTGAGTAAAGCTACTGTTGGTGAAGACGAGGTGACTGCTACTTCTCCACTCGTACCGAGAAGGGGACATTCGTTGGAGTTGCCTAGTCCTGGAAGTACGGATGGAGGGGCGAGGGTTAGGAGGAGTATGAGTGAGTTGTTGAGGTTTGGGTTGATTGGGAGGAAGAGGCCGGGGAGTAGTGGTGGCGGCAGTGGGGGTCACGGGAAGAGTGGAAGTGGAAGTGGAAGTGGGGGTGGGTCAGGAGGAGGGAAGACGCCTGTTAAGGAGCATAAGGATGAAGGCGCAGAGGGGATTCTTGGGTAGGGCTCTGAAGGACGCTGGTTCGTTCTGACTTGCCTTGGTTTATGGATACGGGTTGGTTTGGAGGATTTTCTGCTTTGCTTTCGATTGCTTATCAAGGAATCGGTTACTTGACGCTCGCTTTACTACACGACGAATATTCTCTGTATATGATGCTGCTCCTGCTTCCGTGTTTTGGTATACCTAGTCCACTCTCGTTTTGATTACCGCTACAAGTACGATGTTCGCTATCTATGTTCTTTGCAAGTCCATTATGTTCGATAGTTGCGAAAACAGTGCTCATTCGCTCAAAGGAAACTCCACGTAATAAGTTGAAACGATCAGTGCTACTAAGTACTGCGCTCACACTGTTGCTGTAGCAGATCGAGTAGGCGGGTAAAAAGAGAAAATTGTCATGAAATTACTGATTCGACCCAGGCTCGAACTGGGGACCTTCTGTGTGTTAGACAGATGCGATAACCAACTACGCCACCGAACCATGATGAAGAAGACGGACTTGTCATATCGATAGTTTCGCCAGTCTCGGGTCAAGGCACACTTTTTCGATCGCACTTATTCTCAAACCATGCTCAAACCATCATCTCCAGCCTCGCCTGTTTTTTTCGTCTTACTCAGCCAACTTGAACCGCAAACGACGTTTGCTTATCAATGGATATATTCGGAGCCCTCCTTGAAATCGAAGCTAAAGGGTTGGGAGGAGGTTTCAAAGCTGTTGTACTTCGGGTTCTCGGCTCGGAGCGGAGTATACCATACAGGTCTGTGTGATCATGTCATAGAATGATACGAGGGTTTGCAGTACCAGTAGAGCACCGTACCATGATATCATCCCATACACCTGTTGGATTAGAACATCCAGTAAGCACAAGAGAGTTCTCAGTAGTGCAGAGGTTATGAGAGTGCGATATAGATCGAATGTTTGAATGTTCAATGGGACATGCGACAATGGGGGCATGAGTGCCCGATCGATGCCTGTAACTTCGCCGGGTGTCGTTGTGATGTCAAGATAGATAAGATGAGGCGACAGACGGCCGACCTTAGCTTCCACCTCATGTGACAGACACTGAATCCCTGACACATAAAGGCACGATCTCATGTAGTAGCCCAAGCCTCCTAACGCCAGGGTGCAAAACCAGCGAATATAGACTCTGCCACCCAAAAGCGAGAGCCGCGTCTTCTCCTAGATTCCATGCCAGAAAGTTGACGTTGAGAGACATGATGCGGGGTCATGCATCTGAAAGTAACAGAACCTGTGGTGCGCGATGATATGAGCTGGTGCATTTGAAGGCAATATCTCAATCCATTGCTTTGGGCATACGAAAAAAAATCTGTACGCAAGCAGAAGCGGTCCCTAGGTCTGTCCACTGCGCCCGAGTGCGGCTGTCACATTCTTTTAACGAGACAAGGGGACAAAAACTGCATTGATGAGCTCTAGCACAGATGCAGCCTCCGTCCTTGGTATGCGGCCACGTCGACAGTTGTATATGTCGAGAGTTTGTGGTGGTCGTGGTTCAGGTCAACCACACGCGCGCGTCGAAACTTGTGCGGCCGCGAGGAGGGCGGCACAGCACGTCTGTCTCAAACCACCATCCTCCACCGACTCTACGACCTGCATCACGTTGCCACACCTCGCCTCGACACAAGAAGGCAATTACACGAATGGAGGCTGCTCTCTCGACGCCAGAGCTCATCGACATGGTGTTCGCATATATGCCACGCGAAGGAAACACAGCCACCGCGCTCGTTTGCAAGCAATGGCTGGAGATCTCTCGTGACCACATCTGGTTCGAGGTCGATGTTCCGAAAGAACTATTCGCTTTGTTGGCGCCGATAGAGATGCTCGAGGATACAGGGGAGCCGGTACGATAAGTTTCCTTGACATCGGCCGTATCCGCTCATGTTGTCTTGTAATAAGGAATTTGTGCGCACACCCGACGAAACAGACTGGGAGAGGTTCAAGCCATACGCTATCCGAGTCCGACGCCTACTGTGTAATCGCGCCAAAAACATCTCGCACCCCATGACTGAGGCCTTCCTACGTTCTCGCTCTCGTCCTAATCCTATCTTGCCTAATCTGCGCGTCTTTGGGTGGGACATGGCTTCATCCGATCCGTCGCAGGCGTATCTTGCGAGCTTCCACCTGCTTTTCCTGCATCCCGGCATTCGCACCCTGGGACTCTACAATATGCCCCGCGAATGGATCACTTGGCCCGTCTACGATTTGCGTCAGTTTGCTCTCGACATTGCGCACTTATCGCCTGGAATCACTACCCTGGATGTACGGCCCAGAAACGCAGGGTTTGAAAGCGCCACTCTTGAACTTGTGACACGTTTAACAGCCCTGCAGTACGTAGGAATGGCACAGACCCTCTTGACGACCAACATGGTACAAGCTCTATCCCGGCTACCACACATTAAGAAAGTATGCACCGTACTGGATGCCATGGAGGTCTGGGACTACGGCCCTGATCATGACCTTGACGATCCCGGACATTACACATATCCCTCTTTGGACGACGGAGCATTCCGCTCTCTGCGAGTCATTCACCTTTGCTTATCTCTGGAAGACGCAACCTCCCTTCTCGCAAACAGATGTTTTCCATCCTTTCAGCTATGCGATTTGCGCCTACGCGCGGCTGCCTGCGCCAATAATGCGGCTGTGCGAGCATTTATGTCTGCCTTTGCGGCACACTGCATTCGAGCTACTTCACTTGTTCTCATTCTCTATCCTCCAGAATACGTCACGCGGGACGACGCGGACCAAGTGCTTGAAGCACTAGATTACATCACGATCAAGCCACTCCGCCAAGCTACACATCTGCAGAGACTCGTCATACACCATTCCATTCCTGTCAGTATCTCCGAGGATAACCTGCTTGAACTCATCGAGCCCTTAAAGGAACTACACACTTTCGTTCTCGTCCCTCGTCCCGACTGGAGAGAAGGACCTTATGGAGCACCTGGCCCTTCCGAGTTCGGCTGGCAGACCTTGAACACTATAATCCAGAACCTCCCGCATTTGAAGGAAACAGGGCTTTACTGCGACCTTACTCTTGCTTCCCACGATCTGCGTCCTCCGTCATGTAGGTTACAAAGCTTCAGCCTTGGAACGACGCCATTGCCGGCGTCTACGACTCTTCACGCATTAGCCTTTAGGCTATGTGGTTATCTCGCTGATTCTGGTTTCATAAATCTTGGATTCGAAACGCGGAGTCTCTGGGGGGTTCCCGATCCTGTATACGGTGAAGGAGAAATAGACGATGAGACTAGACGGTGGAAAGAACTCGAGAAGCTTGTCTACTTGGGGCTCTCTACGCGGAGCGGTGTTGACCGCTCGGACGAGAGCATCGATCATGATACGATTGTATAGTTGTCCCCATATGATAATGTGAAATATACGCAGCACAGGCCATTTCAGATGGTCTTTTCAGGGTATTGTTTCAAACGGTGTGTGCCTGGCATGCATATAGAGCATGACAGACAGTACACGAGAGCTGTCCCGCGCAATACCAAGAGACGACATGAGATGATCGGTTGGGGGTGAACATAAAGACGCCATACTCAGCCTGATTTTGCCTGGCCCCTCGCTAGTGTTACAACATTCTTCATACTACCGTCCGTATTGGCTCCTGCAGTGTATCGTACACAGACACCAGATGTGAATTATCAGTCTACAGTGTAACTTCCATGGACGTCGAGCTACGACGCAATGAGGACCTTGTTACAGCAGCAGATTAGTAGATATATGAGCGCGAGATACCTAAACGCTTACTGCAGACGGTGTGAGTCCGAGTTGTCGAAGGGTCTTGGAGAAGTCAGCGTGCGAGAACTGTTTCCTGAAGACCGTACAATGTCAACGTCGTACTTGTCTGCATCGACAAGAAGCTATTTCACCTCGGGAAATGTTGAGCGAAGGTTACTGTTTCCACGTCGACGGCAAGTACCTGTCCAGCGAGGTACTCTGCCACTTCGCGTAGAGCTGTAGCTTGTAAGCACAAGACGACGCGCGGTAAATGGCTGAACGTACTGGCGTCGCTGGACAACGTGGTCTTGTACGGCTGACCACCGCTCGCCAGACGGATTTGCAGACGTGTCTCGGGGGAGTCAGACGACGCGGTTGCGGCAGGGCGAGCGGCGGCTGCAGGTGTCGGTGCGGCGTCTGGGACAGCAGCGCCTTCGCGAAGAGCCTTCTCTCGAGCAGCCTTGGCCGCTCGTTCTCTCTTATCCGCTTCGATCTGCGCCTTGACAGCGGCCTTCGCCCGAATTTCGTCTTCCTTCTCTGGAAGAGTTTACGAAGTTAGTAAATTCAATTATAAGATGAGAGCGAAGAGGACTGACCGCGCTTCTTTGCCTCAAGGTCTCGCTTGATCTGCTTCGCCTTCAACTCTTCCTGGACCTTTCCCAGATCCTACGCGACGACAACTCGTTAGACAGCCGTGTCAGCTCACGTAAAGGTATCACACATACCTGTCCACCTTTGCGCCGGATGAGTTCATTGGCCTTCGCTTCCTCTGCCTCCTGCTTCGCCTTAACCGCGCGCTTCGCCGCCATCTTCTCGCGTAGGTCTTCCAGCCGCTGCTTCTTCTCCTCTTCGGTCAAGGGCTTGATCTAAAATATACTTCAGTGTTCCGGAGCGAAAAACAAACATCCGTAGTAGAGCTTACCTCCTCCGTTGACTCCTCGAACTGATCGTGGCCGCTTTTCTCGGCATGAAAGTTCGCGAGCGCCGTATTCCTGAATATCTTGCCGCACTCGGTGCATCTAATACTCTGAACATAAATGAGTGGTGTGTACGATGGGTGTTGCCCGCCACATACCCGAGCTTCCACGTCTGCCGGTGCGCTCGCTACATTCGCGCTCGCTTTCCCCATCGCCGCGCGAAGTGCGGCCGAGTCATCGTCGTCTTCATCCATGGGCACATCTCCCCCGGACGATGCAGACGCTTGTGCACCAGGCTCAGGAATAGGATCGTCGCTGTGCTCCAGAATAAAATCCATAGCAGGTTGCAGCCCACGATTGTTGGTGGCTTTCAAAGCCCCTGCTCACCCGCGCTTAGCTTGAAGCCCTTTACAATTCAATACACAATCTTACAGTCCACCCGGGCAGAGTCAAAGCCCATGCTCAATAGCGTATCCTTGTCAGACATAGTGTGGCGTGAATCAGTCTCGGTGGTACAGAGTTAAGTTCCGCATAAGCTGCGCGTCGGGTGATGCGTGACGCGTCGCGTTCAGATGATCTTATCTGAATCTCGGATCTATCCTGGTATCCATCGTCGCCCACACATCAAATACACGCTCACTTACGCTACACCGTCACCATAGTGTGCCCACTACCTGGCACGCCACAACCAACAAGAGGCCGTACATTTTGTTTCCATGCGATTCCTGTGGCATGCTCCGACGAGATCCCGTACATCGATTGGCGGCGGCCGTCGTCGAGCGCGGCAGTCCGTTCCGCGTTCAGCATTTGTATTTCTTTCACGAGCCCGAGGAGAGCTGCGGCCGCCGAAAAGCGATCGACAAATACATATGGTTTCCATACGTATGATCTTCGACAGAGATCTGGGTCTTAGTGCGCTGTCGCCGACGAAGCAAGCAGTCGTCTTGTAGTCCCTTGAAGTCGCCACCGCCTGTACGAAGCATTGCCCAGTAATGTACGCTGCTAGCAATGCACATGTACCCTATGTTTTCTGAGAAGCGGCCGCGAGCCGAGATCGCGATCGCAAATGTTCAACAGGGCCCCGCGCGTCTTGCCCGGGAGTTGCGCGTTCCCTCGCTGGTTGCTTCCGTACCTGTCAAATCCCCCTTCGGCCTCCCCATGCCCCGGCGAGGCGATGTTCTTTGTTACGACTCCCCGTGGTAGACCCATAACCTTTTCGTATTCGATGCGGCCGCCGCTGAACTAACACACCGCAGCGCCTCGACCTGACCGACCGCACCCGCTTCTCCGCATATAAGGGCGTTTGCATGCGTCTCCTGTCACTTGCTCTCCTATCCCCCATCCCTATCCCGCCCATCATTAGAGCACCCGTAGCGTTGCACCATCTCGCGTCAATAGCAACACATCACAAAATCGTACGTCTTCTCGTTGCGTTCATCTTACTGTAAAACTGCAAACTGACGTGTACGCAGCGTAAATACCTTACAATGGACGACTTCTCGCTTCAGCTGAGCGCTTCTTCGCGGCCGCCATGTTCGCGTGCGGCAGACCTTTTGCCCGAGCTGCTCTCATACATCTTCGTCCTGTGCAAGGACGACGCTTCCACGCGTTTATCGACGCGGCGCCCGACATGCTTGGCAGAGAGCGCGTTGGGCTGGGCTACCGTAACGCATGTTTCCCGACACTGGCGCTCCGTGGCCATCGATTCGACCTGCCTTTGGACGGATATCGTATTCAACTGCGGTCGTGCATGGGCTGAGGAAATGTTTCACCGATCGCGAACGACGCCTCTCATCCTCGACATTCATCTGCCTCTACACTTGTCTCCCAATGATGATGGAAAATGGCTGCCATGCCTCTTAGACGCCCATGCCTACCGAATTAAGCGCTTGGCGCTGCGAGGTTCCCCCGCAGGCTATACCACGGGTCACCTCATCCGCGGATCAGGCGGATTTCATCCGTTTCGCACGGATAGATGACCCGCGGATGACCATCCGCACGGATGGCGCGGATGCGGGAAGTTAGAGTTGAGACGCGCACCGATGGCCAGGCATTGCAGGCGCGCTGCGATGCGCTCGTTGCGTTGCAACTCGCTTTGCATCGCGCCGCTGACACTCTATGAGCATCATGTATAGTATATACTTAGCAGTAGAGTCTACTAGTATACATTATCTACTGAAATATCACCTTGTTAAGTGTTTGACGCCGCGGCCGAGCTCCCTCAAGTATCTCTTGGTTCTCGATATTCAGCGGCGAGCCTGCACAACATGAACACTCCATTTACCCCATCACCCCTCGCAAGCTCTCTACAACCGACCTCTTCATCGTCGTTTGCTGACCTCGCACACCAAACATCCGGCTCTACTAGTACTTCGCAAGGCTCTTTACCAGTCCCACCCGCCTTCGCGGAAGCACCCGGATCGCCATCCCCGTCTTCTGCTGCAAATCTTAAGCGCAATGCAGACCACTCGGCTACCCTTGAGCCGCCCCAGAAACGACGTCGCTTGAACGCGCGACCTAATGATGGGACTGAGCTTGACGCCTGGTTGATATCGGTGAAGGCTCGCTCCCGGGAAGCTCTGTCCAGGGATCTCGACAATGGCGAGCTAGAGCTACAAGATATTGCAGGTATGTGCTCATCCATAAGCCACAGAAGTCTTATTTATAGTCTGTCGTAGATTCACATTCTCGGACCTGGACCTCCGTTGTTTACCAACACTACCATATTGGATGCAAGAGGGCGACAACGAACGGCGTCACCTCCTTCGATCTAACCTTCACCTGCAAGTTCAACAACAAGGATCATCCCGAGCAGCGCCGGCCTCTCGATCAGACATCGTGGGGAACGAAGAACCTGTGGGACACGCTGCACTCATGCGGCGCCGATCCAACAACCTCTGCTTCAAACTCGACACCCTCTATACCTCCATACACTGAGTCCCGGCACCGTCTCTTCCTCGCTAAGAAGTGCACCGTACACAAGCGCCCGTTCAACATCGTCGAAGATGATGCCGAGCTCGATATCGCAAGACTCCTCTCGGGCAACCCAGATATCTGCCTTCCTTCGATCCAGACCATCACACGCGATGTTGACTCGATGTTTCTGGGATTATCTGACTTCCTAACGGCATACTTCAAGGTTAGAACTACCTTCTCTCATATCTGTTTGTCTTTGCTTATGCAGATCCAGACTCGCAGTCGGACTATTCACGTCGCCGATGATGGTTGGTGCATGCCCACGCACCAGTCGACTCTCGGTGTCGTCCTCAACTGGGAAGATGCTGGTCGCCTCTATCACTGTCTTCTCGAGATAACCATGTACGTACACGAGCACTATTACCTTGGGACTTTATCTGACACGGACATAGTTTGAAGGAGCGCCATACCGGCGAAAACATGGCTGCGACCCTAGCTAAGTTGCTGGAGCGGTATGGCTTGGCCAAATTCGTGCGTGCAACGCATCCTCCCTCTATTTTGGGTCTAATATATGTTTCTAGCTACATTTAGTCGTCGCCGATAACGCCACCAACTGTGATACCATGGCCGTCGCCCTGTCTTCGCACATTCCGCACTTTCGTGGCATGCTGGACCGTCTTCGCTGCTTCCTACACGCTATACAACTGATAAGCAAGGTATGCTCAACCCTTTTGCCTTTAGGCTCGACTTGACAAAGCTATAGATGATCTTGCGCTTCTTTAACAAGGAATACAAGCGAAAGAAGGCAACGTCAACACCCGCAAAGTCGAAGTCGAAGTCAGCAAGCAAGAAGGCCGCGAACACGTCTACCACGCGCGCAGCAGCGGCCGCTTCTACATCAAAGCAAGGTGCTTCTGTCGCAACTGCCTCTACCTCCGTGCAGGACGAGCCCAGTGACATCTCTCCTGATGAGGTCGCTATCGCGTCTGCACTAGAGTCTGAGCAGGGCATCCGAGAGAGCGATGAGCAGCGCGAACGTGATGCTGGTCAGGCTATGGCAGACGATGAAGTTGTTAGCCGGGTAAAGAAGCTTGCGATCGAGCAGATGAAAATGCGTGGGGTCGAGTTCACTGACGAGGAGGGTGCTCATGCGCTGAAAGTGCTACCGCGCGTGCGTACTGGTTCTTTCTATATAGAAGTCAACTAATCCTTTTCAACAGATGGCCGGTCTTGCCATCCGTGTACGCGATACGTCAATCAACAAGATCGCGCTCACGGAGCTCGCCTGTTCGCAGGACTACGCACCCGACCCGGACTTCGGTGCTAACATCACAACTACACATACTCGCAACGCAACTCGATGGGGCTCTGATGTACACCTGATGCGTTCATTTCTTGCGCTTCGGAAGTCCATCAATGCCCTCACAAGTGACGGCGACCTGAAACTTGGTGCATTCAAGCTCGATGATAACGACTGGTCGCTTGCCTTGCAGTTGTATGACATGCTTATGGTGCGATTACTCGTACTCCTCGGTGATTGTGTGCTCATGCAACACATTAGTGCATCGAGACCTTGACGAAGCGGTTCCAAGAAACAGATGTTCCGCTTATCATTGATGTCATACCCGCGTTCCTCGAGCTGCAAGGCGAACTCGAGTATATGTCGACAACGGCCCCTTCTCTCCCGAACATCTGTCGTATCGCTGCACATGCAGGCCTTCTCGTTAGTCGCGAGTACTTCAACAAGTTCTCTGGCTGTCAAGCTTATGCCTTCGCAATCGGTACGTGTATTCGTGCCGTCTCAGATGCAAGTGATGGCCTCATCAAGTATGATAGTCCTTTGTCCCGACCGTAAACTGGATTGGTTTCGAAAGCGGCAGGACATGTTCTCCCCGGAATGGGTTGCGCAGCTTCGCGCTGATATCATCAAAGATTTCACGGAACGATGGAAGTCGGCGCAACAGACTCCTGCCGCACGAACCGTTCCTCAACCTCAGCCTGCCCCTCGTCTCTCGGTCCGTGATGCTCCCAACCACCGCTTAAAGACCCCTATAGCTAATGTTTACTAGGGTAAGGAACGCTTCAAGCCCCCTGTGTCCTCTACAGTCGAGCCTACCACCTCCGGCCTTGACGATATCATCAGCTATCTCGACTCCGCCCTCGAAGCACTTCCCATACCTCCGGAACCCGAACCTTCCAAGACACGTAGCAAGAAGGTTTTGCCCCCCGTCATCCCGGTCCTTAAGTACTGGTACGATGCGCTTACGACCCGTCCTGGCCTCGCCCGCATGGCTTTATCCTATACGTCTGCCCCAGGTAAATGTGGCACCGCGTAATCCTCCTTATATTATCAGCTCACATTCTCAAGCCTCGTCGTTGGGCCCAGAGACGACTTTCTCCGAAGGGCGCAACATGATGGGGTGGAATCAGCACCAAATGTCGTTTGAAACCTTTCGTGCCAAGATGAGTGTCGGTGCGTGGTGCGGGGCACCGTGGTATTCGGACGACATTGGCGAGCAGATCATTGCTGCCAACTCGCGGCCCTTGCGCCAGTAACCTGTCTTACTATACAATGCATAATGTATCATCAATTATCGTACTATCAGATGTGTGAGAGGTCGGGCGCGAAGTACAAGTTCACCGTGTCTAAGTACGTCGTTGTATCAAAACCATTTTATCGCGCCGCGCCGCAATATGCGTGCCCTAGCACGTCGCAGTCGTAGATGCAACCTGCACATATTCATAGTCATATCCTAAGGTTTACGTCCGTACCAACTACACTGGCAGATCGAATATTGACCCATGACGAGCCTTTCGTCATTGCGCACCCCACATCCGTCTACGACCCATATCCGCCGGATGACATCCGCGCGGGTCAATGACCCGCGGATGCTGCTCTCACGGATAGTGGGTCATCTGCGGATGACCCAGCGTATAGCCTGTTCCCCCGTCGCCATTCACGCTGTTGCCGAGCATCTCAACGCGCCAGCTCCACTCCTAGAGGACCTCCGCATCAAGCCGACGCACTACATCTTCGGGGAAGTGCCGCTGAAAATGCCCCAAAATCTCTTCGCTGGATGCACACCGCGTTTACGCTCTGTCTTCGTCCGCTATTGCGCATTACCTCCCAATTGGCCTCTCCTGCGGGACCTTACTGCACTCAGCGTCTGGTTTCCCAAGCCATTTGACTCGCGCGCCGTCACACGGTGCAGCTCGCCCTTTCAGAGCATGGACGAGCTTTTGGGAACACTCGATGCGTCGCCCGAGCTCGAGACGCTTATACTCGCTCACTGTCTCCCGCATATATCCGAGGATGAACGTCCCTCCTCCCCCCACGTCGCACATCCGCGCTTGACAAGCATCAACATTCAAGGCGCGGAGCAAGATTCCCAGTACTTGTTGTCGTGCATCGCATCGTCAAAATGCTCTTGCTGATTAGTTGTGTTCTTGCATCATGTTTTGTGTACTTCAAGTTGCTGTGATAAGGGAACCTACGTTTAGAACCATCCCATATTCCCCCCAAATTGCTAGTCTTCCTTCAGTAGTCGTTACCGTTATACTTGCCAAAATAATGAACACATCATATAGCATCATATAGTGATAAGGGAACGTTACCTGAGATCTTCTCATACACGTAGAATTATACTTATACATACTCACTTAGACGGAGGTGCGCGTTCCTGCATCAGCATGGCATGAGTGGTAGACTGCGGCCCGTCGGCCCGGACTCGCCGAATGCTCTTTTCGCCTGCCGAACCTTCTCTAGTCGTGACTACAACGACACAATACACATAAGCGGCCACAGTTGGCCCTTTTCTTCTACCTGTGCTTATGCTCTTATGTAGAGTGCGGTCTATTGAAGTCATTCCAAGTTCAACACAAGCTCTCATGATCAGCGCAAGCTCTTGGAAAAAAGTCTACGTTCATCGTTTCATCGCCTGCAGGCGGCGCTTAGCTGGTTGCTACAGCGACGCGTACGCCCGCATTCACCACCTATGGGCGACATTGTTCTCATCCCATGCTGATACTTGATGGCATGTCGTGACAATATAGCACTAGCCTGTGCATCTCAGGCTTGTTATGGCCGACGGGCTTGCTTCCCATCGACAACAACGCAACCCCATTCCTCTTCCTCTTTGCTAGCATTCTGACCACTCGAATCGGTCCAAGAGCGCCCACCGCCCGATAAGCTCATATACCCTCATGCTCAGTGCTTTACCGGAGGACGTTACACAGGAGGATCTTGATGTGGACTCCGTTGAGGCGCATCTGAGGGATCGTAACACGTGGCATAGGACTATTAATGTATCGGAGGTGCGTTAAGCTACCCATGTGTCATGCCAATCCTTTGTCTCATACCTCTCTAGGTACACTCTTACCCAACACGCCGGACTAGACTGCCGCGCGCGGCGTCGACTGGTCCCGAAGGGAGCTCATCTGGCCGTGTGGGACGCCATCTCGTCGACGCTGCCACTCGTGACGGGCTCGAGGCAATCGCTCAAGCCGGGTATGAAGCCTTTGCAAATGGCGATTGCCTGCATCAGCTAGACGAGCGACGCATCTCCCCGGAGACAGAACGCGAGGGATCCGGACGCATCACCGCTCGCCGCCGTCGGCGCGAGAACGTGCAGCCCGATACCGCTAAGACGGTTCAGCGCGTCGTTCTTGGATCGATCGTCACCTTTGGCGCTGGACTAGAGATTCGTGGCTTCACGACTGGGTTCGAGAGCTGTACGATTCGCATCAACGGCTTGCCCGCTGATGTTCTGGAGCGCGAGATTTATGAGCTCTTCACTCAGCAGGGCATCGACGAAGCACGTCTCTACCTCATGTCTCATAAGATCCTTGCAGATGGCACCAGCGAAGCCAAAATGGTCATGGACGCAGAGTCGGGCGAGGTGCTGTCAGTCGGTCTGGACGATCTCGATTTCCGGGGATCTCGCTTGTCGTTCGAGGTCGGCACGTACAATATCCCGGGGAAGATGGGCGCATCTGCAGTCAAAGACACGAACATCTTGACGATCTCGTGCCCGGCAGCGTCCTTGCGTTACGTGCTGACCTATGCCTCTGAGGACTTGGCGCAGGACAAGTGTCGCGAACTTGACGGGCTTATCCATCGCAATCGCCGTCTGAAGGCCGAATACGTGCAAACATCCGTTGCGGAGTCCGACGAACGTTCGGGCATTCGCCAGTATGCGTTGAAGCTCAGCAACCTTCCCAAGCCTACGACTTACGATCACGTACGCGCCTTGGCCGGCTCAGAAGTGCTCTCATATAGCCCTCTCGCCTTGAAGGGTGTTCCCAGCACCGACATCGCGCTCGAGGCTATCCGAGAGTCGGTGTACTCTTCGAAATGTCGGAAGTCCGATATTTACTCGTTCGAGTCGCCCGATGTTGCGGATCTGCTGAACGGCACGATCACCGTTCGCGTATGCTTCTCATCGTGGGACGTAGCCAAGAGCGTGCATGATCACATTAGAGGCAGAAAGCTAGCCTGCCTGGGGAACAAGGCATTCCAAGTCTTCCTTCCGTCCCCGCTCTCTTATACCATCACCATTCCGTCTCAACAGCATGATGCTCAGCGTGCCCAATGGAACGAGATACGCCGCGAATCGCACGCAGGCGACAAGGCCTTGAGCTGCCTGACAAGGCTTCAAGTTCCTGGAAAGTCACTCGTTCGCTTGCGCGTCACCGGCTCAGATAACAAGGCTGTTGGTGCGCTCAAGCTACGCGTGGAGAGTTTGGCCGCCGGGGAGAGAGTTGTGGGGTGGCATCCACGACTTCTGCAACACGACGGCGTCTTCTTCGATCGAGTGCTGGCCGAGACTGGCGCCTTCTTGCGCGCAGACAGACGACAGCGCCAGATCAAGGTCTACGGGAGTGCAGACACCACCGCTCGCGCTCGAGCCTTGGTGGAGAACGAATTCGCTCGACTATCGAGCCTCGACTTCAGGACGCAGGTTCCGCCGTTATCTGTGCGCTCATTTCTAGCGCAGGGGTTACAGGAACTTTGCGAACTTCTAGGAGAGGAGAACGTCCACTTCGATCCGTCGACGCGTGTGCTTACCACGTCGGGAGGGGACGATGCCCGCCATATCGTCTCTCGGGTGGTCAAGCGTACGATGCGTGGCAGCGCGCTCATCCCGTATGATGGCGCGGACGCATGTCCGATCTGCTTTGACGTTGTCAGGGCACCGCTGCTCCTGCCTTGCGGCCATGCGTACTGCTCGTCTTGCCTTCGTCACTTCGTTAACAGTGCGGCCGACTCGGACAAGTTTCCCCTGGCCTGTATGGGCAATGAAGCGCGATGTAACGCTCCTATTCCTATTCCAATCTTCGAGCGATTCCTGCCCCAACCCGCCCTTGTTCAGCTGCTCGAGGCCGCGTTCTTCGCATACGTGTCTCAACATCCTCAGACACTCAAGTTCTGCCGAACACCGGACTGTGAGCAGATATATCGCGCTGTCCCTCTGCTCAGGACAGGTCCTTCGCCTGTCCAGTGTCCCGCCTGTCTTACCGTCATCTGCCCGGCTTGCCACGAAGACAGTCATGAGAGCATGACTTGTGAGGAGTCTCTTTTGCGGAGCGATCCCACACGGCATGAGAGACTTGTTGATGAGTGGATCGCCAGCCAGGATGGTCGCGTAAAGCGATGCCCACAATGCAGAGTACCCATCGAGAAAACGGAAGGATGCAACCACATGGAATGCAAGTACGTTCAGCGTTCGTATACCTCGATCTCTTTTTGTATGGCTTACGTTCACGCAAGGTGTGGGGCACACGTTTGCTGGACATGCCTGGGGACATTCTCCGCGCATGATATTTACACACATATGCGTGCTATCCACGGTGGTATACATGATCACGTTCTCAACGCGGCTGAGCCTGCCCCTGCGGTGAGATCGGACTTCTGAGATTGGAGATGACATATTGACTCTGTACAGCCTGCCTTGCCTGCCCCACGTGCTCTGAGACCTGCCCTGCCTGAGCGTCTTCCGGTAGCAGATGCGTTATTTGTGAGCACGCACTTGCTAAAATATATCGCATCCGCTCAACGTACTATGATAATGCAGAACCATAACGAGGGACTCTTTGTGGGCCAACATCCGCTTCTCGACTTTGGGAATGCCGAGCTGATGCAACGGCATCAGCGTGCGCGACTGAGAAGGGAGGAGTTCGACGCCGAAAATCTTCGGTTACGGGAGCGGTTCTTGGCGGCTGAGGCGGAGAGGCAGCGTCGGCAGGAGACGGGTGCCGCTGATCAGGACCGGAGACCTTTGACCAGGCTCTTTCGCCGCATACTATAGTGAGAACGAAAGAACGCGGATATATGAAAGCAAGACTCCAGCTCTCTAAAAGTGGTGCTTTCTGTAGGTAGTGGCAGTGGTGAACTGTGCACTATGTAGTACGAGTTGACCGTAAGATATTGATGCGCGAGACATGCACTAATGACCACGCAAAGACCGACTCCTTGAACTGGGGACGCGCACGACACGCGAGGCCCCGTTTGAACACTTCCAGGTGCGTATCTCCCTGCGGCGGTGTTCGAAGATTCGATGTGACGACGAGTATATAGATACTCGGATGTGGCAGTGCGTTGTGGGAAGGGCAAGGTCCCGGCAAGGTCTCGGAGTCGGGACGAGGATGCTCAAGTGTCATAGCTCATTACCCGGCCTTGAATCCCGCAGATGAAGATGCATACCTACGTGTGCTTCTGAGATCTATTCTGGTCAGACAGCTGGATAATCACTGTAGCATCAATATGGTTGCAAGCGCTTACTGGAGCGCCGCGGGAGTGTGGGAGTACAATCCATGTCACTTTGGACAGCGTGTCACACGCTGGCACTCGCTTGATGGCAATGACGCTCTGCCCAACACCACCACCACCAACAACAACAACAACAACGGCAACCACTCACAGCTTCCGATCATAGGCTTAGAACCATCTTCTGCTTCTCGAACCACGCAAATCCTTGTGCTTTATATAGTTTATCCCTGAGGCGATGACATCGCAGGCGAATTTTCTGAGCGAACCTCTTATTCCAACTCGTATCTTCAAAGAACTATGGACGGACGCCATCAAGAAGGTCGAGCAAAGCGAGATTGGCAGGTCACTTCGATGGAAAGCGCTACTGAACGAGATGTCATCATGTAGCAGCGCCGAGCAAATCTGCGAAAGGCTAGAACAGACTGTGACAGCGCTCAAAAGCACGCGAGGCAATGATTCCAAGTGGGGGGAGCTACGTACGAAGTATCTAAAACCAGCCGCCGAGGGAATCCTGGTGCTTACTACCGCGTTTTCTGTGATTGCGTCAAGCATTGTGCGTGTTACAACATTAATTTCGGCGCGTAGACATCGTTTACAAGTGGCTTCAGCCGGGTATTCCTGGAGGGAATGCCATATTTGCTGCTCTGGGCATGCTTCTCAAGGTGCGCATAGCTCGACGCCTGGTAAATATTCGTAACTCATATGTCATTTAGGCCACGAAGGGTCTGAGCGAACGATTTGAAGCATTGATCGGATTATTTGAAGAGATGGGGTTTTTCTTGGACAGTTTACGCATCCGGGCGAACGCCAGCGAAGCCGTAGGGCCTGCAGCACGCACAGTTGGCATAGCCATTCTCGCTCATCTTCTGGATGTCTTCTTCCTTGCGACAAAGCTCATCATGGAACCCGCATGGCGTGCACGTTTCGGTCCGCGCTATTATTGGCCATGTACAAGTGGATTCCGATACTCACTGCCTCTCTTAGTATTATACAGGCAAGCATTTGCCAACGACGACAAAGTTCAGCGCGCTCTGGATCGCCTTCGGATGCTTGCCGGCCTTGAGACACGCGCTATAACTGCGGAGACACGCGCTACGACTGCAGGGACACATGCTATCGCATCCGACATTCGTATGATTGCCAAGGACACTCAGGATGCTGTCCTGGTTATGAAAAAAGGTCGGTAACCGCACTATGACCGTACATCGCCGCTTCTGAACGCCTCATGGACAGAATTAATCCACTTCATGAAAGCTGAGGTTCATTTCTTGAGTTCATCATATCCTTTCGAGACTGAATTATCTTTCATAGAAAGAAGAACGAGCATGGAAAGGTGCGTAGCGCGAACAGCTAGATTTGCGCTATTGACGGAGGTCACATATAGAAACAATCAGAATACTCGACCCCATTGGCTCCGCTGATGTTGACGCTCAGGACTCCGAAGGTTGCATGCCGGGTACCCGTGTGCAGGTTCTTGATGAGCTGCGACAATGGTGTGACGACCCCACGGCTCCACGATTATATTGGCTCAGTGGCATGGCGGGAACCGGAAAATCTGCCATTGCACGCTCGCTGTGTCATAGCCTTCGCCAGGATGAGACGTTCGCCGGCCCCTGTGGTAGCTTTTTCTGCTCTCGCGGTGACTCTGCTCGTGGTGCTAAAAACATCGTTCCAACATTATCTGCATCGATGGCCTTGTATAGCACCCACTTCAGGAACTGTCTTCAGGGCGAGCTCAACGTTGCATCTTCTCCCGTTGACTGGAATCTTGATATCCAAATCGAGCGCCTCCTTGCGAAACCTCTCGCTTCTCTTGAGATCGTCAGACCCATGGCTATACTTGTGATAGATGCTCTCGATGAATGTCATGATGGGAAGGCCATATCACAACTACTTGAACAACTTATCCGCAAGCTGGACAGACTTCCGCTCAAGTTCTTTTTGACTTCACGGCCCGAACCACATATTAGACGGCAACTGGAGGGGCTAGGAGAGGATCTTGGGCGTTCTTTGAGGCTTCATGATATAGAGAAGGAGATTGTCGAGTCTGACATACGACTATATCTCACCAAAGGGCTTCGTGCTATTCCCGAAATATCATCATCGTGGGAGTCTGAGGACGTTATAGAGCACATCTCTGTTTTGACTGAGCACTCAGGGAGTCTATTCATCTACGCGTCCACAACTCTGTTGTACCTACAGAAAGGGGAGCCTAAAGAGCGCCTCAGGAAGCTTGCATCTGCTTCTCCCATGGCCAGTTCAGCTCTCACTCGGTCCATGGATGCCGTTTACAATCTTATCCTGACTGATGTCATGGACTCTATGATATACGACGACGATGAAATTGATATGATCCGTAACATGCTGTCAATCATCGTAACCGTCTTCGAGCCGTTATCGGTTCAAACACTTGCTACGCTCGTGAGCATCGCACCAGATCGTCTTCGACATACCCTCAGTCGACTCTATGCTGCGTTGTACGTTCCTGACCACGACGAAGGCCTTTTGTCGATTGTCCATACGTCGTTTCGCGATTTCCTCATCACTCCAAGGCGTATGCCCAAGCATATGATCGCGCATATATCTCGTCGTCACGATATCCTTGCAGAGTTGTGTATCAAGGATCTACAATCTGATAGACTCGACTTCAATATGTCGGGAGCAAGATCTTTGTACGAGAGCAGTCTCCAGAGGAAAGGAGTCATCGGCGATGATGCCCTGCGCTACTCCTGTACCTATGTTCTCCGCCACTTATCCGCGGCCAAGCACCCTTTCCACCTACTCGTCGCTTTAGGAAACGTTTTGATGGGACCAAAATTCCTGTACATGTTGGAGATATTTGCCACGATCGATAACAAAAACATTGAAGCTATAACTGTTATTCGTGAACTGTTCATCTTGGCAAAGCCTCATTATTTATCCGCTCCGGGCTTGGCTGCATTTGCCCTAGATGCAATGAATCTCATTCAGATGCGCGAAGATATCATTAAGTGGAGCACACCTCACATATTCCTCTCTGCGCTCGCCTTTTGTGAGCCGTCATCGAAGGTGTATCACAGTTGCTGGTCATCTCTCTCAGATACAGACCTTCCAAGACCATTAGAGTTTCCAGCCCTTCTAGGCGGGCACGAGTCCATTGCCTTTTCTGGTGACTGCTCACAATGTATCACCATGTCCGAGCGCAGGGGCAGTCGCATCTGGGACATGCGTTCTGGTAACAGTATCCATCTTAAAGAGATTTCGTTCGGACCATCGAGTAAGGTCGCAGTGTTCCGCACGAAGCACCATGACTCCGGGAGGAAAGAAGATCAAAAGGGGATGGTGGCTATTTCAAGGAATGGGAATATCGCTGTAACCATAGAGCCACTGATCGGGGATGTTCGCATATACGACTCTCGGCTTGCACTGAAGGAGAATGGACTCGAAAAGCCTGAACGTCTTCCTATACGAGGCTACACAGCATCAAGTCGTCGCGTCATCTGCGTCACACTCTCAATGAATGGTCAGTGGATGGTGTTTGGCCTTGCAACTGGCATTATTATTTATGAATGGGATGCAAAAACGCGACAACTCCTAGTCCGATATCAGAGACTGCGAGAACGCCATCCAGTTCAGTCTTTGGCATTCTCTCCAGATGAGTCTTATTTAGCCGCGGGATCGGATGATGGGACTGTACGTCTCTGGGCTGTACAGCCAGATGCTCTTCAGCCATTGCGACAGGTCCCGTTTGACTTGCGTCCTACTGACTCCGTAACTTGCATCGCCTTTTCCCCCAACAACTCCCATATGCTCGTCTCGAAGGACGATCCATACCATCGCGTTTCTGTTTACAAGCTCTACCGTAACCCCGATAGACTGTCTATGACCTTTACTCTCCAAGGACATTCCAGAATCACTTCGCTCGCCTGGCACGAATCAGCCAATCGGATACTCGTCGCCTCTAGGGATAGAACACAGCTAATACATATCTGGGATGCATCAACTGGCACTTTGGATTTGAAACTTCAATACAGTGTCGTTGATCCCGACCGAGACATTATGCTCTCACCCGACGGACGCCACCTGATAGTGATGAACCGCGATAGCCAGATGACATGTCTGTTCAAGATCGCGAATCCCGGGACGTTTGCCTGGGACGACGCCATCTTGGGCACAGGATGGACCAAGAGCTATACCCCGTACGCAAAACTGCAGCGTGCAGAACCCCTAATCGTCACACCATACCTGCGCATCCTCCTGGCACTCGACCAGGTTCTCATATCGCGCATCGGAGTTGTGGCGGGCGCATTCGGTATCCTAGCCATTGGTTTTGTGTTCTTCCAATCAACCTTGATCCATTACCCATACGACATCTCATCATTAACGTGGCCGTATCGTCTCGCCGTCATTAGTCTTCACGTCGCCGCAAGCCTGTTGCTCGCCCTCTCTCTTCTCCTCGTAGCGGCCTCCGATGATCCGAGCATCATGCACAAGAACCATGATCGTTATCACCCGGACGCATTGCATCATGCTTTATTCAGTGGCGCAAGCGATACGGACTCTGATCGACGTCCAATACAGCCGCAAGTTGCAGATGATTCATTGTACAAGGGCAACGACTATAGGTACATTATGTGACTCCCTAAAATAGACAATATTAGCGTGCTAGTGGATATGTAAGACAAATAGGGCAAGCCATTGGTGATACTTACACTCAGACCGACCGTTTCCAAAGGTAACGTACGCCATGGGTCTCCATAAACCCGCCGGTGGCGGGGACGGGTTTCGACGGGTACGGGATTGGCAAGATTGACCCGCCAGCCCCGCGGGGTGAGCTCGATCTGGTGACTAGTAACGCCTAGCCATGGCTCGAGATGCACCCCGTACGCCTCGAATGCCCTCCTGACTCGGAGAGGCTTTGCGAGGCTCTCCCCCATGTGGTGAGGACTCCGACTGGGGTTTTGTGAGAGAAACCCCGTCGAACCCGCCTCCCGTCTCCGACTGCGCGGGTACGGGTACGGGTCACCTCAGACGGCCCCCGTGGCGTACACTACGTCCATGCACGTCAAGACCCAGTCGGCCACACTGCCCTCCAGGGCAATTTCACAATCACACCGAAGAGGATACATACATTGCAGAATTCAGCCGGTATTCGAGATCAACAAGGTGTTGTAAGGTCGGCATGGTGGGCGGAGAGAGAGAGAGAGAGAGAGAGAGAGAGAGAGAGAGAGAACGAGCATTCGCGCCGTCGCCCGTACGTCACGGCGTGCGTCGAGCGTGACTTGACGCGTCTCACACACGGCGCGTTCAGCACCTTTACCCTGAACCTCCACCACCACCCTCCTCTCACCTCACCCTCAATGACACCATGGCGATTGACGGCCCACTCCCCGTCATCTCCTTCCGCATCGTCCCCGGCGCCTCCGACTACCTCAAGATCAACGGTCTAAACGACCAACAACCTCGTTCCTACGGCTTCAACGACGGCCAAGACTGGGAACGTCCAGAGCACTACGTCCGGCACGTCGATGTACCCGAAGCGGAATTGGCTACGCAGGTGGAATATGACATGGACGAACAGGATAACGAGTGGCTTTCGGCTGTTAATAGCGAGAGAAGGGTCGCGCAGCTTACGTTGGTTAAGCCGGAGGCGTTCGAGGTTATAATGGATAGATTGGAGAAGGAACATTTCGATTTGCAGAAGGCGGCGGGAGGGGGGAGAGAGGCGGAAATGGCTGGGGCCGAGGATGCGCAGTGTGCTGTGTGCGAGGACAGCGAGGGCGAGAACACGAATGCGATCGTGTTTTGTGACGGCTGTAACCTGGCAGTACACCAGGATTGCTACGGTGTGCCGTATATCCCCGAGGGTCAATGGCTCTGTCGCAAATGCGCTTTATCGCCCGAAGTGCCCGTATCATGCGCACTCTGTCCAGCAGAAGGCGGAGCGTTCAAACAGGACAACCGAGGCGAATGGGTGCATCTACTGTGCGCGATATGGATACCGGAGACGGGAGTGATGAACGATGTGTTTATGGAGCCCATCACGGGCACGGATAGAATACCGAGACAGAGGTGGAAGTTGAAGTGTGGGTTATGCGACGATCCGGAGGGAGCGTGTATACAGTGTAACAACCGGAGCTGTTATTTCGCTTTTCATGTCACTTGTGCGAGGAGGTGCAAGTTGTTGATGCCCATGAAGGCCGCTGTGCCCGGTATGGACGCGCCACAGCTTCAGGCGTTCTGCGAGAAACATATTCCCGTGCGTTCTTGCCATTCCTTACGCATTATATTGAAACTTATATTGTGCTGCAGCCCGAACGAGTTCAACCGCGCCTCGAAGCTCTCGCAGCAGACGCAGAGAAAGCAGCAGCACTCGCTCGCGACCCTAAAGCAGCCAAAGCAGCGCGCGCACACGCCAAAGGCTACGCTCCTCGCGCACCGCTCGTCCCAGCCATCGTCGTTCGCAGGGTGGAGCGGTACATCGACAAGGTACGCTGCACTTTACTAGAGGCTGGTATGGCTGCTTATGGCGAATGATAGATCAAGCTGCGTAAGCCGAACGAGCTCGTCGAGCTTGTTGCGCGGTACTGGTCGCTTAAGCGCGAGGCGCGGCGTGGTGCGCCGTTGCTTAGGCGGCTACATCTCGAGCCGTCGAGTGCTGGTGCGCGGGCAATGGACGAGCAGGAGAGAACGAAGAAGCTCGAGGTATGTCTATTCACGCTCCTGTACTGTAACTTCTACTAACTACATATCAAACAGCGCACGAAATCCCTCCGAGCAGACCTCCAACTCCTCTCCGAGCTAACCATCCAAACAATCCACCGCGAACGTTTCAAACGCGACATGGCCCTAACCCAACACACCACTCTCTCCACGTTACTCTTCCCTCACGCGGCACACATGCGACTCGTATTCGAACGTATAAGGAGTCACGATAAACAGGACGTGTTTAAACATCCCGTGAATAAGAATGAGGTCCCAGGGTATTACGAGGTTATTAAGAGGCCGATGTGTTGGGGGTGGATTGAGGCTAGGTTGGAAGGGTTTGAGTATTGGGATTTGGAGGATTTCAAGGTAAGTACCGCGTTCTCTTCTCTTCTCATATTCTTGTTCTTTTCTTATGGATTATGCATAGTCGGACGTGATGCTCGTACTGGACAACGCGCGCACGTTCAATCCTTCCTCGCATGCCGTACATAAACTCGCGACGCGCATTCGGAACCAGGCTATACCTTTACTCGCGGAACTCGATAGGTTCAAGACGAGTGCACCTGGTGAGGTTGCGCCTTTGGAGAGTTATGGGAAGGATGAGGCAGAGGAGAAGGGTGAGGAGGGTGAGAAGGTGACTGCAAAGGAGAAGGAGGGTGAAGAAGTGGAGAAAGATGTGCCGATGGAAGTGGATGGAGAGAAGCGGGTCGAGGAGATGGGAGAAGGCAGCGCGAAGGATGCGGGAGTGACTACTGCGGAGAAGGACGCAGAAGAGGGCGCGAAAGCAGTAGAAGGCGTTACAGATGGAGAAGTCGTCGGCAAAGATACCCAAGCTGCGGATGGAGGAGCTGCCGGTGCGGGAGAAGCTGAGGCAGAGGTGCCAATGGACGTCGACACCGCAACTGCGGAGAAGTCAAACGGAACGGACACAGAGGAGGCGGGCATCAAGGACCCCACAATGAACGGCGATTCCGCTACGGATCCCGGAGCGGACGTCAATAGCGTTGCGGAGCCGGATGTGGGCGGCGGCGGAGACGCTCAGCAATTATCGGTCGACGACCCTACTGGCGTACCCGCGGGTGTACAACCGTCCGAGGGAGGAACATCGCTTGAGGCTGCACCGGTCGATCGTGCACGTTCCATCGTCGAGGAGACGCCTGTACCTGCGTCTGTGAAGGAGCTTACGCCTCTTGCGCCAGCTTCGCCCAACCAGGATGCTCTGACTGTTGAGGACTCGGCCGTACCGGCGCAGGATGGTGACGCTGCTCCTGCGAAGGATGACACCGCGACTCCTGCTGCAGATGAAGAGGTGGCTCCCGTGGAGGCGGAAGTGTCCAAGGACGTCGAGATGCAGGTGGAGAATGATGTCGAGGTGCAGCAAAAGGGTGATGAGCCCAAAGAGGCGCAAATGACGACGAGTCCTGCACCCATCGCACAGGAAGAGCCGACGGACGCTGCCCCCGCGCCGGAGGATGCCAACACACAGGACAACGACAAAGAGAAAGAGCCTGAGCTGGCGAAAGACCCAAAGCACGTCCTTGGCGACCTCGAGCCGCCGCTCGCACTCCTCTTGCTTCTGCGCTCAGCAGCTGTTGCGGAAGAAGCGCCAGTGCGCGTACGCGGTGCGCCGCTCGAGGCGCTCTTCTCATTCGAGGTACGTCTCTACTTCATCCCTCTCCATGTTGCGATGACTGATCGTATGTGTAGATGCCCGTCGAGAAACCGCGTCCCACACCCGCCCCAGCACCCGCCCCGCCCGCCACAAACAAGCGCAATCGCAAGAAAGCCACCCAACCACGCGTTCGTCGCACGAACACGCCTCAACAAGCTGAAGCCGGACCATCCCGCTTACCGGCTACACCTCCTCCTCATACTATCACTCCAGCAGGTACACCTGGCGCCACTGCGACCACACCAGGTACCACGACCTCGACGCGTCATCGTGCGCCTCCGAACCGCCTGCTACCAGGCTTGGGATCCACGACCGGCTCCGTCGTCGAGAGCGTGACCGACCACGAGTCCTTCCTCCGCTTCAACGTTGGCTGGATTCTACCGGACTCGCAGAGGACACGAACGAGGAAGCCGCCGCCTAATCCTGTACCACAACCTTTGACTGGGAAGAGGAAACGTGATGGGAAGGATGGGGCGGGGAGTGTTGGGGCGAGTACGCCGAGCGTTGGTGGGAGGGCGGAATTGCCGGGTCCGGGAACGCCTGGACCTGCTCCTGCACCTGCGCCTGTTCAGCCTGGACAGGCGCCGATGGAGGTTGATGGTCATACGCGTACGAGAGATATGGAGGAAGAGCTTGCGGCGCAGATGCTTGTGCAGCTTAGAGGCCCTCCTCCGCCCGCACCTCACCATGCTGCGCCTCACCCACCACCACAAATCGAGCGGCAGATTCAACCACCGCAAACTACTGCAGCCGCGCCTACACCATTACACCTCCAGCTCGCGGCGCCTCTCCAGCTCAGCGCGCCTTCGCAGCTTGGCACGCCTCGACCTCTGCGCGGGCCTGGTGTACGCGGACCATCGCCACTTGTATATACGACACCTCAGCCCGATGCATTTGAGCTTCGGCCTATCGACGAGCATGCTGCACAGCGCTGGCGCGAACAGATCGAGCAGGCGAGGATGTCGTCTGAGACTGGTAGTGGCCCATCAGAATCTTTGCGTGGACCGTCTACGGCGCGCGCAATGAGCGAGTCTGTGAGGGCTGTGAGCGTTGCGGGGCGTGGGCTGAGCGAGGTTCCGTTACGAGCGGGGACTGCGCCTCATATGAATGGAGAATCGGCCATGGGGAATGCCGCGGGGACGTGGCAAGATGTGGATGGAGAATGGCGCATGGTTGCAGTGTCGCCGCCGCCACCACCACCACCACCATCACCGCCTCCTCAAGACGAACATGCACCAATGGACATCGACGAGGCAGATCTCGCGTCTGCGCAAGAATCACAGCCAGTACCTGCATCCGAAGCACAACAGACGCCTGATGCTGAAGACGAGGCCAATGCGCCTTTAGATAAGGAGGCGAAGGCAGAAGCCCTGGACGCGGCAGAAGCGCTCGGTGACGTCGATGCCGAAGAAGACGCCGAAGACGACGAAGAGAGCACCGCAACGCCGCCGCCGCCACCACTAAAGGATAACGAGCGCCTGACGCATTCTCCAGGCGGCACCCGTATCGTCCTGTCCGTCGACTCACCAGCCATTCGGCGCGCCCAGCAGATGGCGCGCAGAGCAAAGGCTAGAGAGGCAGCGGCAGCAGAGGCGGATGAACTTCCGACGAGGACCCGCGCGGCTCGTAGTAGTACGGTTCAGAGGCGCGATAAGGGTAAGGGGAAGGCGAGGAAACGGGACAGAAATGCGCGTAATGAACGTGCTGGGATGGTGCTCAAGCGGCCTGAACCGGAGTCGGAGCCTGAGGATGAGGATGAGGATGGAGAGGCGGGTCCTGCGCCGCGAGAGGAATCCGCTCGATCGACGGTTGAGGATAAGCCGGTCGCTGGACTGAGTTCAGACTTGTCGGACTTGTCGGATCTGGATTCCGCTGATGAGGGAGAGAACCGCGCTGGGGAGGATGAGGGAGAGAACCGCGCTGGAGAGGATGAGGGAGAGGGTCGCGCTGGGGAGGACGAGGGAGATAAAGATACAGGGACAGGGATAGAGCAGACAGAGCAGGCGGGGGCATCGTTGGCAACGATGAAAGCGGGCCATGGCGTGGTAGATTCCTCAAACGGTATACCCGAGAACACGCTCGTCTGGGCAAAGATGGGTGCGTATTGCCTATCTAGCATCTCACTAAAACTGATACTGACTCGCCTTCGTATCTCTCCAGGGTCGTACCCGTATTATCCAGCACGAATCATTAATCCGGACAGCGATGTCGTGCCAAACTCGGTTCACCGGAGCTACCGGACAACTCGTAAGAAGAGGGGCCAGTCGAAATGGCAGCTTGTGCAGTTCTTCGACGAGGGCAATGATTGGGGCACGATTCACCCTGTGAGGTTGCGATACATGTTCCGTTTTCCTGGTGAGCACTAGATTGCTTGATGCTGTTGCCCGTCCTCAGTTGACGTCATGCGTGTGCTTGTGCTTATGTTTGGCGTTGCAGAGATCGACGCGGCTATGCTCAAGGACGCTAAGGGGATCCATCGTGACAGTGTCCACAAGGCATTCGAGTACGTATACATACCAGTGGTGTGTGCGCAAGTGTTGACTTCTCTGTAGGCGAGTTTCGAGCATGCGTGAAGAGCTGGAGGGGCAAATCGAACGCGATGGCTGATATACTGTTAGAGTGACTTGTTGTTGGATTGTTTTTGTATTTACAGCTATTCTTGGTGTATGATAGGATATCTGAGTTTCCCTTGATACTTTAATCTGCAGTAGTCTTTTCGAGTTCCTGGCGCGAGAGAACGATTGCTTGGATGGACCTAAGTACAACGTTAACTCAAGCCTGCTGGCTCCCTTACGGCGTACCGGTGCGGTGACTGAAAAGAATGCGACTTTTTGCCCTCGCCAATGCCGAACGCCGAACGGGAATAGACTTGATGTGATGGACGCGTCGGGTCACATTCAACAAGACGTGACGGACGCGCGCGATTGTTGAACACGAACTTAAGCTCAAACTTACACCACCACCTTCAGTGTCTTTCTATTCCATCAAGCTTGTCGTACAACTGTAGCGCGTAAAAGATGACCAGTCAAACGCTCTCTATCGCGTCTACGTCCAGCATTCCGCAGGCCCGTGCCCCACACCTGATGCCCTTTCATGTTGCACACACTGGTCCAGCCCCAGTAAACGCGTATTTCCGCCCACGTGCGGCCATATCTGGAACTCCTGGAGCGCCTTCTGTTGCTGTATCTCCGGAGGATAATTCAGCTGTAGCGGAAGAAAAGTCACAGGCCGAAACTCCGTCAATCGCTACAAGCGGCAATCCCGCTCAGCCATCGCGGCAAACAGCCACATTTCGTGGTCGCGCACTACATTCGCTCCCCGTGACCTTACCGGAGGGATATACTGGGGTCATACTGCGAGGTGGCGCTGCTACTGCGCCCTCCAAACCCAAGCCGGCGTCCCGCTCGCGTTCGCGGCGCCGTACTGCGGATGAGGACGTAGAGATGAAGCAGAATGGGTTGAATGGGGATGAGAGCGGGAACGGCACAGCTCTGAATGCGACAGGACGCTTTGACAGTATTACCCTGTGGCACCCGGATATCCCGGCTGACGATGGTCGTGATGAGTATGTGCGCTCACTGCGGGAGTGGGTTGCGCTTGCAGCGGAGGTCAGCAATATCATCGCATTGAGTCGTATGGTCGGCCGAAACTGATGATGATCATAGGTACACAAAACTGAGGACGATTGACGGATAAGTATATCGCATGTGTCTGCTGACCTTGCCTGTTTGATACGTGCCTGTCAGAACGCCGTAGACCTTCATAAGGGCTAGCCTTACTTGTGCAAGTTAAAGTACACCCTGAACCAGCATTTGACCTTCATTGGCTCCAGCCCGAGGCAACGCGAACTGCTTTCTTAGCTCATTGCCACCGTTCATACCATGACCATTGCAGTAAATGACCGTCGAGATGACGCTCTTCTCGAATGATTCACGACGCCATATACGGTGGTTCACTCTTCAGCTCTCACGCATTTGCAGCGACAGTGCTTACTGTATGGATGTATGACGGTTGCTAGCATCGCGGCTAGTGCCTGGTTTTCAATGGCCGCCACCGCACAACGATTGGTCGGCTTGGGCGCTTCAGAGATTCATGTGGCTTGTCGAGGACACCACAGGGTCCAGAACACCAGAACAGCTCGGACACCGCTGATGAAGCTCACCCGGCCGACGTCGAGACTGACGAAAGATAGCAAGCCCATACATTCAAGTTCAATCGGCCGTCCTAGCCTACTATGACATTGGTCGCTGCGCAACCCATTCCGCGAACAAGAAGAGCACGCCCTCCTGGATCTGAACCTTCGCGCCTCGTGCGACTGAAGCGCGACCTTCCTCGGTGCCGATGGGCGTAGAGAGGGGGGCTTCTAGGCGTCCTCGCGAGAGCAGGGTGCGCGAAAGCGCTTCGACGGTCTCACAAACAATTGTTGTGGCCGTTGCACGGACATCGTGCAGTGGCGTCCCACGCAAACCCGTATAACGTGAACATAGGGTGCCTGTCGGGCCCAGTGCGCGGGAGCACGCGGTAACTCGTAATCCTGCGGTCTGTAGCAAATGCCCGAGACGGTAAGAAAGACTGTATGAATGTTCATCAACAAGCTCCCGTGTCTAGCTATCTCGACACTCACTCTACAACGAGTTGTCGTTGCAACGCTGCGCCCGTGAGCAAGCAATTAACCTGTGTCAATGCGCTCGACCCGCTCATAGCTGCTGTCAGGTCGTGTCCAGTACCAGCTAGTGGCGGCGGCCGTTTCTCCGTGTACGCCACGGGGTCGCCCTCCAACACCACGACGTATCCTCCGGGCTCTGTAAGACGGTTAGTCAATCTTGCACAGGTGCTTCCGGAAGCTGAGCGGAAGGCAGACGTACTCAGGGCGACGTATAAATTCGTCAGCAGTGTCCGCCATCCGTCCTCTCGCAACATTCCTCCTACGCCCGCTACGCGCACAAGGTCAAACGTTCCGAGGAGCGCGGAGGGTATCGATGTAGTAGCTGGATCTGATCCAAGCAGTTGTGTGCCATTGCTGACAGGGCCGTCAACAAGAAATATGGCCAATCCGGACTGAGCGGTAGCAAGAGCTCTTCCCCATGCACACGCGCCGCCACCCACGCACAAGACGCGTCGCACGGTCCTTAAGTTGATGACCGGGGGTAAGGTCGCCGGGTGGTCGAAGAGTCGGCCTAATAGCAGGTTCTGTGCCTCCTGCCTGGTACAGGAAAACTTGCCTCTCAATCCAGACCCATGAGTACAACTACTGCATTCTTGCTTACCAGCGTATGTCGGTTGCGGCTGCAGTCGGGATTAACATTGTCTACGAAGATAACTCGCGCACGGACTGGGACCGAAGGAGAAGGGCACGAGAGAAACGGTAAGAGACCAGGAAGAATGGGGACGCGGCGGCGAATGGCCCTCTTATCTGTGGCTAGAACCGAACCGAGCAGATGCCAGTTCCGCTCGTTGATCTTCATACCGCATAGCTCCAGTAGCTGCGCACCCAAACCATGTTCATGTCGGTGTCTAGAAGCTAAATTCAAGTTCCCGGGAGAGCACAGTGACTGCTTCTTGAGGCGGTATCCCTTTTATACTGAGCCGGGTCGCGGAGTTCACTCCGACCGTCGGCCGATCCCTCGTTCGTGAGGCTCAGCTACTGCTCGTGGCGAACAGCGCAAGATGCCTCGGAAGCTCCCGCCGACGAGTAAACCCTCGCCAGTAGACCACCCACCCATAGCTCCGACCAGCGCGGCAGCGCGTCATGGCCTACTCACGTTCCGCTAGCTACGGCAGCGATGTCACCAGAACGATGCTCTTACATCGGACTTGACTGCGCAAGAAGTCCTTCCATCCATACAAAAGCATCATTCGATGCGCGTTGAGACCATTGATATTGATTCAGATCAGTACACACATACAACAACAGTGCGCGATACAGATAAAACGTTGCCATACTGAAGACCACACTCGAGACTCCGTTACCGGATCTCGGAACCTACGTCTAGTTTGCCGGAACGGTAAACCCTGCTCGCCATTTGGTTGCACCCGGAGCCTCGTTCTCACTGGCCCGAGTGATCCTGGACCGAATTGGCCACTACGGTAGCCATGAACTGTGACATGTGCTCTCTCAACTCAAGAGACGCATCGTCGGAAAGAATGGGGTCGACGAAACGGACAATGTGTGTGTTGCGCTGGCGCGAGGTTGTGAGCGCAAGCAACTTCTCGCGGCTGCCTGCGGGCCACGTCAACCATGTCGGCAAATCGCGGTTCACGAAGGAGTTGAAGTTCCCCGAGTAAGCCTGGTGAACGTGCTTGAAGGCAAAAGAGTCTACCCTGGGAAATATATCCCTTTGCGTTACGAGTGCGTCGAGGATTCGGATTAGAATAGCTGGATTCGGTGGGAGAACTAGAGTTTGGACATGGACCAGGGAAGTCCCTAAGATGTCAGGTATATCCCACTGCTCGACATCGACACCGCCGTTGACAAAATGACGCCAGTCGTCAGTGAGGTCAAGTCTTGTGATGCTTTCTTGAGCGACAGCTTGAGCCATCGCCGCGATGCACTGGCGCGGCGAAGTTTCGTGGGGCCGGGCCCCAGGACCGAACTCATTGAATGTCACGATCACACCTTTCATCGCTTCCGCCTCAGTGGGTATCGCTGCAGTCCAAGGCCGATACACAGAGCGAGGACCGACGAAGAACTCAAGCGGCCAATAAGTTCTACGAGCGATAGCGAATGTGTCATGCTCTCGTTGGCGTAGAACAGACTGTATGAAAGAACAAACGGTAGCACTTTCGTCGTTCAGTGGAAGGTTGAGATACAGCCTTTCAAGTCTTTTAAAGCGAAGGAGACGCCAGAGGCCCATAAACACGGAGGACACTCCCATAAACCTGAACGTTTTCAATTGAGGGCATTCAAGTGAAACCTCGTCCGGAAAAGGGGTTTCGAGGGTGTCGATCTTGAGGCTCCAATCGAGTTCAAGCGTCTCGAGCTGAGCGCAGCCTTGTATACAGGAATATAAAGTTCCGATAGAGATCATACGCGAGCTTTCTCCGTGCGATCCGAAGCGAAAAACGCGTAGTGAACTCGTCGTGAACGGATAGAACGTGGAGAGATAAACGAGCTCTCTAAGTTGAGGTGCCGCGAACGGAGGCAGGCGGATACGCGACTGAATGTCTTCTTTACGAGAGCTGGAGAGTTCCAGGGTGTGCAGATAGGGTAACGTTTGTCCAGGTAGAATTTCCATCCACTCGTAGGGGGTTACGTCGGCTACCTCTCCGACCATGAGTTTGGCAAGGCGTTTCACGTTCGGCCGTACAACAAAGTGGATGTAGGAGATCTCCTCTCGCGAGAGGTGCAGTCCTCTACTACTCCACGGACGATATGCATCGCCGGGGCGGATCTCGGGCCATATGGTAAGGGGTGCGTTGCGCGCCCGCGCAAGAACTTCAGCGCGAGCTTCGGGATCATGAAAGAATGTGAGGATGATGCCTCCCCATAGCTCGGGCAGATCAAGTATGATATTTCTCCATGAGCGACAGACATGAGAGGCGACGATCCATCCCAGTGAATTATATCTTGCAGGGTACAGAGCGGCAAGCCAGTCGAAGACCTCACGTAGGGAGTCGACGTCGAGCACTTCAATGGCTGATCTGCAACCGATGTACCAATATTAGACTTTTCACTGCTAGCGAGCGGTTGACGCACCTCTTATGGTCTGAGCTAAGGCTAAGTATCAATCCTTCGGACATCGTCGTGGAGTGAAGCAAGAGACGATCCGATCAAGGAGATTGACTTCGAGACATCTTTCTGGACATGTGTTCCCACGTCACCGGATATTGATAATGTATCATTATTGGATTGCTTGCCGTGGGCTCAGTAGACGATGTAGATTATCCTAGTTGTAAATTCACTGACGAACGCGGTGATCGCAGCTACGTACGGACAACGAGAGCTCGACATCAGCGTCCCATGACCGTCTGAGCCGACCAGCGGGAGGAATCAAATGCTTAGGATAATCTACAACGAGCACAAATCCTACGGCAAGCAGTCCATTGTACGGGAGCGTCTCATGCTGACGACAGTTCTAAACTGTCTTGCTTAAAGGTGACTCCAACTGCGATGCAAGCATGCGCGATAAATTATGGATGCTGTGTACGAGCCCAATGTAACGACAGTAGACGGCCGGAGAGCAGACATGATTCTCCTTCAACCAACGGTAACCTAAACACCAACAAAACGAAGTCAGACCCAAACAGAAAAAAAAGTTACAAGTAAACCATATTGCAGACGTACAAGCACGGTACCCAAGGAGAGATGCGCGTAAGTGCAAAGGGGCGTAGCGAGTTCGGGCATGTCATGAACTTGATGGGGTATGAAGCGTGAAGAGCAGTTTACTAGGTAAGAGACGAAGGTATAAGCGCTTTACAGCGCGTAGGCAAACACGCCAGCTACGAAGGAGAGCGCGAGCGCCGGTACACGGAGGGACATGGCGTCGGAGGTGTTGGCGGAGCTCTGGTTCGCTGCGGACGAACTGGGGGTGCTGGCAGCGGAACTTGTGGCAGAGCGGGCCGACGAGCTGTTGACCTTGACCAGGCCCGTCGAGGTCGAAGTAGCGGCTGAGCTCGCCGACGACGAGACAGCAGCGGATGAAACCGCGGAGGAACTTGAGGAGGCGGTCGCGGCGGAGCTGGAGGTGGACGCGGCTGCGGACGTCGCTGCACCAGTAGAGGTCGTGGAGTTGGAGCCAGTCGACGAGAGCCACGACGGTGCAGCGACAGCCGTGCTGGGGTCCGAGAGAGCACCGGTACCCCAGGGAATTGCCTTGCCGTCGGGCTGCGTAGCGTTCGGCTCCGCAACAGTCGAACCATCGGCACCGGCAAGGGCAAAGCGCGTGGTCCATGTGAGGGACTGGCCCTCAGCAGAGAACTGGTAGAAGTAAATGGCGGAGTTGATGGTCACCTGCAAACCGACGCATTAGGAAGCAAAATCAGTCGCACATACAGAGCGTGCATACCTCGGGGCAGGTCCACGAGTACGAAGAAGCCTTGGAGGTGTCGAGCGTAGTGACAGCTGAGAAAGGAAGGGATTCGACATTAGCATTGGCTTGAAAACAAACCGGGCTAAATGAGACGGCTTGCGGCCCTAGCCCAGCGAAGCAAATGGTAGATTCTATTTGCAGATACCATCCATGGCAGATTGTACAGAAGATATCTGTGCCCCTGTCTGTGGCAGCTCGCGGAGGATAAAGGCCAGTTGCCCGCTACTGGTGGCGGGCGTCTAACGGCCCCACAATAGTTCGGGCGCCTAACACCAATTTCCATAGCAAACGAAATGGGGCAAACTCACTGGTAAGGTGAACCATGGCTTGGTTATCGCCCGTCATGAGCTCGATGGCCGTTTGCCCCCAGTTGCCGGTCGTGTCCTCAGCCCAAGTGATGGTGCAGGTCTTGCCAGCGATGCCGGTGTCGGGCGTGTTCGGGACAGGGTCGGCGCGCGCCCCCATAAGTGCGCCAGAGAGAACGGCGGTAGTGGCGAGAATGGAGCGGATAGACATTTTTCAGAATATATTCGAGGGGTGCGTAGGGTGGTTGAGGGCTTTGCGAATGAGTTGGCTGTGGATGACCGAGCTAGGCCGTCTATTTGGTTAATCAGTTTCAATTAAACATGTTCGCCACAGCCGACATGGTACGCACAGACGGAGATTACAGGAAAGAGCGGAATGGGCAACGAACGCGATGGTTAAGAGCAAGAAGCGGGCCCAACCTGTGCAACCGCACGCCGCTAGCTTAATTACGGCCGCGGCGCCTCCACCCCGTGCGCGTGCCTGGTCGTTGTGCGCTGCGTGTCTCTGTTCCGCCAAGCAAAATTGGGTATGTATAATTGGAGCACAGCTTCTATACTTGCCGTGGTACCTAAGCTTGTACTGGGATGCTGTCTCGCGTTGGCCTTGTCCTAAAGCCGCTCTAGTACTTCAGAATCTGAATCAACACCTAAACTCGTCGCAGTTGCGACTATACGCATCGTCTTCCGTTCGATATGGTTCACTCAGAGTCCATGTTGTGTACAACGAACAGCGCCCATGCGATCTTCTGCCCGACAGCTCTCGTTATTCGGTGGTTTTCTTGCTCACCGCTGGCACTGCACGTTCATCAAGCACATTGATCCTCGACTTCGATGATGCGCGTTTCTTAGAACGGCTTGTAATGTCCGCATCGTCCATGCGTCGCCAGGCTTATAGAGAACCGGTAGATATTTCAGCGGATATGTGCACAAGCATCACTCTTCTTTGAATCATCCATGTGTTTATACTATATATGATACTACACCTATCCTCTTGTTCCGCAAGCCAGGTCGCATCTGTCAAGCATCTGTACAGTCACAGTAATTGTGGCAGTGGGCCATCCGAGTCTGCAGGTCTATGTGGGATCATTTTTTCTGCTCCTTCGAATGAATCGAATCTACCGCGAGAAGATGTCCAACTGCCTGGAGAACTTCGGCATGGAAGAGGTTTAATTCCTCTTCGCGGTTCTCCCTACAATATTCCAGCGTAACTTCGATGCTGCTGAGTGGCATGCCCGCAGACATTCTCTCCGCCAAGAAGGAAGCGAGGTGTTCTCCATTGTGTTCATGCGCGAGCCACGTCGGTGCATCCAGTGGTTGTCTATCTCCTGGTAACCAAGCCGTGCGAACGAGGTTGAATACAAGTTGTGTGAGGCGAGGAAAGATCAGCTCTTCGCCTGGAGGGTTCAGCAAAGAGCGGACAGTAGAAAAGCGATCGGTATTGTCGACCAAGACTTCCGCTTGTGTGACATTGCGGCAAGGCGCCAATACTCGAGCCATCGATGTGGCCCAGTCGCTGAGCGTGTCTGTGGTAGAAGGAAAGTTGTGTGCAATGGACAAGTGAATGTAGCGGATATTGGACTGATTGCCGTGCAAGACGGATACGATGCTCTGGGCGCTCAGGTCACTGACAGCTGCTACGGCGTCAGGTGCGCTACCACCTTCATCCATACAAAGCCGTAGGCCATTATGCTCGCCCTCGAGGGGATAATGGTCATGGCTGGTGAACAGTCTCATTAGAGCACTGTAGGTACCCAGGCATGTTTCGAAGTATCTGCTCCTGTCATGATCACGCTCGCATCTAATGCGAAGCGTGTCGAAGTCGGGGCATGCTATGAACTGGCGCACCGCCTGAGTCGATAGGGTCTGCAGGACAGCATAGGATAGGGGAAAGCGCCATTGCAAAAATTGCAAAGATGGTGCGAACATATTGCTCATGAAGGAAAGGGCGGCATCGGAGGATGTGGGTTGAATGGATAGTCTCTTTAGGCGTGGCAGATGACAGTTCGTCTGCCGCGTGGATGCATCTGCCAGGACAGCGTTGACGAGATCGACCTCTTCAAGCATTAAGCATGGCTCAAGAGCAACCAATAGGTCACTAACTAGCATTCCATGACCACTTCGAGCGGAGAGGGTCATACGCAAGTGCGTCAGGGATGGAGCGTAGAGAGGAATTTGAACCATCCGCAGGCGCAGCCGCCGAAGGGATGGCGCTCTCAGTGGATTTGCTCCTGCAGGCGGACGATAGCATTCAAACCCGGCGTCTAGACCGAGTATGATAAGGCTGAGCTCGCGTAGAGCGGGTAGATCGCGGTTGTGGAAAGCAGGGTCCCAGGCTTGCTCAAACCCCGCCAAAGTGTCTAAGCAATCTGCGAGGATTTCAACGCGGTGAAGGTTGGCGAGCGCCCAGGTTCTCGCCCAAGTAGGAAGATAGGGATTCGATCTTGTAATCTTAACCGGGCTGTTTTTCGCATAGCGTACTAGAGTTGCGAAGCTTTCCTCCGTCTCGAAGACACAAACAATTGCTGCCCATAAATTTGGCATGTCGAGCAATATTCGTCTCCAGCGGGTACAGGTATGCGCAGCTATAATCCATCCTAGCCCGTGACGATCCGGTAAATCAATCAGAGCCAGCCACTCGAAGACCTCTCGCAAAGCGTCCACTGACAACCGCTCAGTCTGATCGATCCTGAGCAAGCGGTCAGCATACAAGAAAGCCACGAGCGCACAAGGCAGCACTCACATTCTAGTATGACGAGCCATCGCCTTGCGCTGTTTGAGTCGGGGTACAATCACAGATATGTTCACTTTGGGGCTCTGTAATGGAGCAGCGCGACATGAGTCTGCCTAGGGAAGACTAGGGCTCTGTGATGGCGGTCGAGAGCAAGTCGCGCGCGTCAGTGACTCACTCGCCAGCGCCCCGAGTCTGACCCAGGTCTGACCTCATGTATAGTGTACTTATCCCACACAGGCGCCCACACGCTCATGTGCGTCATAGGCGACAGTGTGCGCTTTGACGGTCACGTATGCAGAAATCGCGCTAGAGCATGTCGTCAACATGAGAAAGCAAGAAAACACAGCTAATATAAATCGCAACTCGGACGTTGTACACACGCAGCCTACTACACACAACATAGCACCAACACCACCACCTACATCGACGCACAAATAGCAGCAGCAGTCTAAAACCCACCAAACCCGCGCGACCCTCCTGAATGGAAGTGGAACCCTCCTCCCCTTCCCCCGTATCCACCCCCTCCGCCACCACCTCCTCCACCGAACGGTCCTCCACCACCAGGGAACCCACCTCCAAAGCTCGCAAACAGATTCGCAATATCCGCCTGACTCATCCCATTCATCCCACCCATCCCGCCCATCCCTCCATCATTCAACCCATCCTCATCCTCACCCAAATCATACCTCTCCCTCCTCCTCGGATCACTAAGTACCGCATGCGCCTCAACCACCAACTTGAACTTCTCTTCATCACCACCTTTATCCGGATGATGTTTGAGACTTTCCCTCCTATATCCTTTCTTAATATCCGTCTCGTTAGCATCACGAGGTACACCTAGGATCTTGTAATAATCCTTCGTCTTTGAACGTTTGAGCGCCGCTTCTGCCTTTTTGATTTCGGAGCGGAGAGAGCGAACGTCGGCATCGGGTGCGCCTTCGAATTCACCGCGTTCTACGGCGGATTTGAAGTCGGCGATTGAGGCGTCGTATTGCTCGAGATGCAGGTTGATCCGGGCGCGCGTGCGGAGGGCTTTCCAGTTACCGGGTGAAAGGACGAGGGCAGCGTCGACGTCGACGAGGGCTTCTTCGTGGCGTTCGAGCTTGAGAAAGCAGATTTGAGTATAGTGTCATCTAGCGAATTTGAACAGAATATACCTTGACGAGTGTCGTAGCGCGGTTTGAAAGCAGCGTGGCGCGAATCAGACCGCCCTTGGCTTCCTCTTCCTTGTCGCCGATACGCTGTGGTAGCCGTGAGGATTTATGCCACTACCCATCAAGATCGGATACTCACGTCAACAGCCTCCCCGTACTTCTCCAGCGCCTCTTCTAAGCGACCAGACTTGAAAGCAGTGTTACCCTCCTCCTTCAACCTCTCAACATCGCGCACGCGCTTTCGCAAGCGTTGAGCAGGTGCATGTCCAGGATCGAGACGCGCAGCATTCTGAGCGTGTTGCAAGGCTTGCGGTAAACGGCCGGCGAGGAAGAGGACCGTTCCGCGGAGTGTAAGCGCGTCGGGAGAGTTGGGCTGTAACCGCATCGCATCGCTGTGCAGATAATACTTTGTGAGATCCCAGTACTTTTGAGACTAGTGAAGCAAATAAACATACTTGGCCGCTGTCTCCGCAGCATCAATGTTCCCGCGCGTGAGCTCGAGCTCGACCTTCCACATCCTCCATTCAGTCGGTACCTCGCTTCCTTCACCCTCAATGCCCTGGAAACACTTCTCGAGCGCGATCCTGGCCATTCCCCAATCCCTCTGCTCCTTAGCGCTCTGAAAGTTCCTCAAATGCCCATCTAGTTTATCCGCGTTGTCCTTTAGTTGTTTTGCCTGAGCGTTGGATGGGTCAAGATCGAGAGTAGCGCGGATCGTAGATAACGCTGCGCCGGATTGACCGAGGGCGAGTTGGCATCGCGCAAGACGGGCGAGGGTTTTGGCTTGGGGTGAGGAGGATTGGAGAGTTGATGCTGCTTGGCAGTCTTGAAGGGCTGGACGGAAACGTTTGAGAGCCATGTAGGCTGCTGCGCGGTTTGTGAGGTAGGCTGGTTCTTGGGGGCGAAGATCTATTGAATATTCGTGATTAGCGATGTTGCCTTCCTAGTGCACAGCAACAACGCGCTTCTGAACACGCGAGGTGGCGATTCCTTCTAGTGACTTCGAGTACCTTCTGCCACGAAGATATGCGGAAGCTGTGAAAGCGCAGATACACTCTTCCTAGGTTACGTCCCAGTAAAAAATATTGGATACGCGTCCGACAGATATTGAACAATGTCAAGCTCGACAACGCGCTATTGCGATGTGCACACGAGTCCCAGAGGCGCGCGCCACCACATCTAAGCAACTGAGGTCCCAATCCTCCAAACTCCACATCCAATCATCCAAGAGAAAGAATTATACTCACTGATCGCCTTGGTGTAAAGATCGACAGCTTCACCGTACCGTTTGGCCTTGAACGCATCGTTACCCTGCTCCTTCAACCGCTCACCCTCGACCTCAGGGTCAACAGGTGCAAGCGGCGGTGGCGCATCGTCGTCGCTCTTATCCGAGCCATCTCCATTCACATTGTTCGTCTGCGGGTCACTCCTACACAATGTCAATGAGCACACAAGATCTAACACGTATTTCCTCAACAGTGGCCCACCCGTTTCCGTTCTCTGCAGCTGCTGCAGCCGCGGCAGCCTTCTGTGCAGCCGTCTTTTTCTTGTTATTCTTCTTCGAGGGCATAGTTGTGCTCGAGAATCTAGATGGGCAAGAGGATGGTGGTGGAAGGACAAGTTTAGGAGGAAGACGCGGACGAGGAAGTCGCGATTTGGTCTATTTGGAATAATAATAATCGACGCGTTGGCCACGTGCAATCGGGCCGTGAAAGCCGTAGTAGGCTTTTGTAGGCGTCCATTTGTTGTGTCTTTGGAAAGGCGCCACCATCATCTTGCACCATGCGGCGATATACGGTATTGCAATCGAACTCTCGCCTTTGGTCGTTGTTGCTCCAGAACATACTTGTGTGAACTTGACAGTGTGGGTTTAGCGTGGATACATATGTGTATGGGGGTCTCGCGTTACGCCGAACCGCCGCGGCGTGGCGTACTGCCGCGTACACTCCGATGCCGGTCGGTAAGGGGCGACGTCAGTGCTAAAGCTACTTTCTCTCTACTTCCACCACCTTGCACTGGACAATGGCATCTCGTGCGTTCAACCAACACAAGCTTTGTGCTCGTCGTACTGACCTAGAAGGTTTGACAGCCACTCATACCGCAATCATCTTTGGCGCGACCGGCGCCACAGGCCGTCACGTTCTGCGCGAGTTGCTTGAGTCCCCGACATACTCTAAAGTCCTCGAAGCAGGCCGACGTGTTACGCCTGTTGACAAACTCCCTCCGAGCGCGAAGGATAAGCTCGAGCAGCAAACCATCGACTTTGAGAAGTTAGAGGAGAACTCGAAACTGCAGGGATACGACCATGTTTATATTACGTGCGTACCACCATTCGTCTCTATACGAAATAACTATCTGACTGATGCATGCGTAGGCTGGGAACGACGAAGAAGAATGCGGGCAGTGCTGAGGCGTTCGAAAGGATAGACCGCGAGTACGTTCTTTGACGCTTGCTCGTAACGCGTCTCCTACGTACTTACACTATGTGTTTAGGTACGTCTTGAATGCAGCGAAAGCCGCGAAGACGCCAGGGTCGACTACTCAACGTCTGCTGTACTGCTCCGTACGTACTCCAAAGCGCCCCTGCGTACTACTCAGTCACTTAACGTGTATTGTCCATGTGCAGTCAGCCGGCTCAAGCCCCACCTCGTACTTCCTTTACCCACGTAGTAAAGGTCTGACCGAGCGAGGACTGGCGGATCTCGGATACGCCGAGACGTTCATATTCAGACCCGGCGCGCTCGTACGCCACGAACCGCGTCTCGTCGAGCGTGTTCTCGTGTATGTCAACACATCCTTTACCACCATCAGGGCTGAATGCTGACCCTACACTCAACCATGACAGACCGATACTCTCAGTCCCTGCAATGTTCTACGATGGACTAATGATCCAGGTGCGTTACATCGATAGATCTCCTCTTCAATGCGTGTTCACTGACTTCGCGAAGGTCGAGCAGGTGGCACGCGCCATGCTCACTGCAGGCTCGCGCGGCGCGTCTTCGATCTCTACTTTCACCGGCGTAGCGAAGGAGAACCTCGGTGGACCCGAGTTTACAGCGGTGAACAACGCTGGGTGTCTTGCATTGGCGAAGGAGAAGGACGTATAGATATTAGATCGAGTTGGATGACCGCGTCATGGGGCACCCGAAGTTTTTGTGGCGGAATTCTTGTTGCTGCGGCCTTCGCGCCACAGATCCTTCTTGGAGTTCTCTTTGCCTTTGTAATAAGCTACTCCTGTACTGTAATCGTCTTGTTTGGATCGTCGGAACAGCCTACAGAGACAGCGATGCCTCAAAGGCAGCAACTGTTCACTTGTCACCCCGAGCTCTGAGCCCGAGGGACTGCGGGTCGTGGTAGTTTACGCAGCGTTAGCTGACAGGGACAGCATCGGGCGGAACGCTGGTTCGTTTCTCTTCATTCTCGAATCACCAGGCGCTTCTTGCTACCCGCTTCACAAGTCAGGTGGGGCCGAAGTTGGCTGAATTCTTTCCAGCTTCTTCGGCCTACACCGTCAGCGGGTGCAGGGGCAGCTGCCTCAAAGACCCTCCTTCCTTTGCAAATCCTCCTTTCGCCGCTCCTTGCTCCCCGACGCTCACCACCATGGCAGACAAAGGGTGTGTCCAATAGTCTCGTTCACCACCGCGCGTCGATCTAAGTACGCAGCAGCAGCCTCTCGTACACCGTGCACTCGCTTCCACCAGAATTGTTGGCAGAGGTTTTTGTCATCCTCGCCGACTGCGATCTACCAAGCTCGCGCTCATTGGGCTACGTCCGCCTCTCGCACGTCTGTGCCCGCTGGCGCAACGTAATCCTCGACCTCATCCCTCTCTGGTCTAAGATCTTGGCGGCATTTCCAACCTCTGATGCCGCCCTCATCACCATCCTCGAGCGCGCTGGCCCAGTTGCGCCCTTGACGTTCTGGCCGTCCGCCTGGCGTATTGACTCGTCGGTCAGCAGCGACCGTCATCTTTCCGAGTCGGCGCGCGAGCTCGTGCGCAAGGAGATCCATCGTACGGCCGCGCTTGCCCATGCGAGCGTGGACGATGCCGAAGACTGGGCGTCTCTTCTCGGCGGACAGACGTTGCCGCATCTAAGCGCCCTCGACCTGATCAGCGCCGCATCAAACATCCGCCTCGATTTCCCCGCTTTTCGTGCGCCGAAGCTCCGTTCGCTCGTCTTTCAGGATCTCTTCGTGCCCTTCCATGCACCAAGTCTACGATCATTGTCGCTCTGGATGGGCTGCGATGCTGACGCTCGGCACTGCATCCCTCTCTCAGAGCTACTTGCGGTGCTCGAGCCGTGTCAAGAACTCGAAGAGCTCGATCTGAACCAAGCCGCTCACGCAGGCGCTCAACCCGTTCCATCCGACACCCTGATCTCCCTCCCGAATCTCACCACCCTCCGCTTCCGCGGTGCCGACCACATCTTCTCATCTCTCTGGACCCACCTCTCCGCTCCCGCCTGCGAACACCTCCATCTCGTCTTACCCTTCGCCGCACACTCGCTACCTAACATCCGATTAATCCGCTCGCTCCTTCAACACCCTTCACACGATACGCTTCAGATCAGTCTTTCACCGCTCAACTTGCCGATCGTGCAGTTCGAGCTTTTCGTTGGCTCTTCCACGGCCAAGTACGAGTCGTTCTCTGGACGATGCAAAGGCCGCGGTGTTTCTTTGCTCTTAGAGCACAAGACGCGCTCGTATCTTGATAACGAGCCACTTCACGCCGATATAACGCGTACCGCAGCTCTCGAGTCCGTCGTCAGCCAACTCGACAACCGGCACATCCGCACCGTCGACCTTTCCTCAGCACATCTCAGTGTAGTCGGTCTCAACGAACACGATCCACTCAACACGGCGCTCGTCCCTCTAACGCAAGTTGACACGCTCGTGTTGTCCGCTACGGATAACGACGTGTCGGATGTCGCAAGGCTCAGACGGCTTTGTGAGGTGCACAATCGAGAGGCACCTTTCTCAAAGTTGTCCACGATTGCGTTCAAGCATCATCCTTCGCGACCCATATCGTCGGCAAAAGAATGGCTGGGGCACAACCGTGCGCCTCTGCGCGAGTACCTTGCCTCCCGTAAAGCCGCAGGCCATGCGCTCGCACACATCGCTACCGCAGATCCAAGCTCATGTCAGGACGACCCCGGCTTCGCTCGCTTCCGTGCCGAGGTGGCGAAGGACGTCGAGGACTTGCTCGTACCGCGCATGACGCCGCTATTCGGCTTTGGGCTGGCGTCCGGCGGTAGCGCGCTGCTACGCCGGCCTGCGAGAGTCTTTGGTGAGCCTCGGAGCACGGATTTGCAGGGTCTTGCTCGGAGCGTGTCGGTGAACTAACGTTGTGGCACTGAGCGCCAAGGTTACTTACTTTACTGCCGTGTCTGCCGTACTATACACGTTTGCTTGACCATCTTACCTACTTACTTAGCATGTCCTCGGACTCTGGTGTTTCGTTGCCGATTGCCTCATTGCTCTGATATCCTTTGCTTTCCCGCCGATCAGGAGTGTGAACTTCAATGTACCATAGTACGCTAGCCTTTGCGGGTCTCGAATGTGCCAATGATCTCGTTATATCCCAGAGCTTGTTTGACTTTCTCGTCATCATCAGAAGGGATTGGCAGGGGATTTGCAAGCTGCCGTACGATATGCCTGCGGTGGTGTTGGTGAGTTGTCGGGGAGGAGGTACGGCATGGTTGTGCTGGACGTTATCATCTCAGCATCGCAAGTATTAGTAAATCATGATACTCCAACGACAATCTAGTACGACATCTCGTTAACCCCGTTCGTCAACCCCAAGTCCACCCAGCAGGCTTCTCCAACCGTGCCTTCAACGCTCGCGCAGTCTCTTCCAACCCCCTCTTGAGTCTGGCGAGCACGAGCCATGATACGGCGGGCGCGAGCGCGCCGCCGAGCACCTCCCATGTCTCGTACACGGTCTCTTCGCCTTGAGAATTCGCTCTGGAGGTACCGCGCCAGAAGTCCGTTGCCTTCTCCCTGTCGAGTCTAGTAGCACTTGCTTCCGGAGTATGGACGTGGACGCGAAGCACATGCCATCTCTCAGACCAGAAAAGCCAATGCGCGGGCGAAGATAGACGCCAGGCGAGGGTATGCGAGCGGAAATCGACGTGTGTGAGGACTTCGACGCTATGCACAATTGACGGTTTAGGGAGGGGCTCGGAAGATACTGAGGAGGACGCTAGGGCGGGCAGGTGAATCTCTTGAGCTATGCGCGCGCCTTCAATGGGTGTTTGAGAGGGCAGAGGTTTGCCATCTGCATCGACGAGGACTTGCGAGCGGCTGGGGGTCCGCTCAGCTCCCACATCTTCGACGTAGACGAAGTCGATGCTCACATGAACGGACTCCTACGAATGTATCAGCTAGTTTGCCAGTCCAAACGTTATCGATACACGTACCACTCGGGATAAGAAGGGAAGTCCAGAAGCGTCTCCCATACCTTGTTCACTGGCGCAGATATGGGAACAGAAGCTCGTGCACAGTACGAATTCTCCGGAGAAGGAGCAGAAGGGGCGCTGTTCATTTTGCCCAGTAGTTTCAGGCCATGCTATTTGAGATGATATATACACCTGGACCGAGATCAATCTCGGTAGCGACGGCTCGCGAGCTCGCTTGTATGGGCGGTGATTATTCGGTTTCAAAGATCTTGTTTTATTGAAACAGGGCACACACACACGACAGGATGCTAGCAAGAGAAGGCAGCGACATGACATGTACGACTCTAGAGTATTCGACTAGGAAGAAGTTCAAGAAAAGAACACGAGCCGCACTACGCCGCATAGCTCGGAAGTTGCCGTAGAAGCTCTAACGGCGGCAAGCCTCCGAGGAATCCCTTTGCGGCTTCAGCGTACGAGGGTGTCGTGCTCCCCGGCGTCGTGAGGCCCGCACTCCGTGTCGCCGTGATGGCGCTCAGGAGCGGCAAGCTCTGTTCCGCAACCTCCGGCAGGACATACAACTCCGGCGTCCTGTCCTGAACATGCGCCTGATAGCTCGGCGGCGTGTGCACTTCTGGCAACTCGGGCGAGCCACTAAATGAAGTCGTCGAGCTTCGGTTGAGAGCTTGTAGTCGACTTGCAAGCGTTGCTGCAACGCTCTCATGCAGTAGTCGGTGATCGAGAATATGTAGGGGAAGACGACAGCGGTGATCGCGAGCTTTGCCGGACGCGTCGACAACGGTGATGGTCCAGTTTACGTGGTGCTCGACGAAAATGGGCGTCATGGAATGCGTTGGCGATGTACTCAGTGGAATGGGGAGGTCCAGAGTGAGGGAGAAGTCACACCCGTGGTGTACACAGGACGCAAGCGTCAAGCCGAACGAATGGCTTTCATCGCACTCCGCAATATGCGGCGTGGACTCCGAGTCAAGTACACGGGCTATCGGTTTGAGCACCCGCGCACCCCCGGGGGTGGGATGGATAGTACGTGAGCTACTCGCGATCGTCTCAACCTGCGGTTCCCAGTCGCCATATTGCAGCACACGGCGTGTCTGCGTCAAACAGGTCTTGATAGAGCGGATGGAGACCCCCTTCGAATGCATCGACGCGTGGAAGATGGCGGTGAGGGTATCTCCGGCTGCCCATGCCTTATGCGGAAGCGACAGCGAGTACGAGAGCTGATTCGGAATGGTCGCTTCGTGGTCAAGCGATTGGAAGAACGCCAGCGAATCGCATGGTAAAAAGCGCAGGATGGGGACCATGACCGTGTTCCGGATGCTCGCCCGCTGGTTGAAGCACACGGCTACGGCACGTAACGTATAGGCAACATATATACCGCGAGGAGAGGAGTCAGCTGTGGACGCGGGAAGGCTTCCACCGATGAAGGTCCTGAACGGGTATGTATGGGTCCCTGCTGGGAGTGTGTCCTCGGAAGATGCCGACTTGAAAAGTCGCCAGCTCTCTGAGCATATGTCGTATGATTCGGGACTATGCATGTATGAGAATGAGGCGCAAGTATCGATGCTAATGATTAACGCACTCTGCATCACCCAAGGAGCCGTTCACAAACGGCACGCGAGCTCGACCTCTGAACCTCATCGTGACTTCGTGGATCCTCGTCGGCTCTGTTAGTTCTAGTACCACTCGCCCGTGAAGAAGTGCAGAAGGAGTAGCCATCGTAGCTCCTAACAGTAACACTGGGTTGGATTCGAGGATGATGTCTATGCTCGAGACCCTCTGGGGCGTCATCATGGTGAGGATCCAACGACCCATAGACGACGTGGCGGTCATGCTTGCGTACTGGGTATGCCGGTTATACCAGGACGTTGATCACAGCGGATAGTACAGACAGCCGCGGTGTGCGTACGAAAGCCAAAGGTGGACAAGAGGGTAGCCTGCGCGACATAGTATCGTTCGCCAGTGGCAGCGCGACTTTGTACAGGTTGACGTCGCAAGGTAAAGCCGCCTCCTGCCGCCCGGCAAACCTTTCGACGTCTAATCACCCATGAACTCTTCTGAACGCCGGAATAAGCAGTATCAAGCTCTTTCAGGTATGAAGGATGCACGGCTGGAGTGGAGGTAGAAATTCGGAGGGTGGGACGGCTCAACTTGAGGCCCTTGACGTGTCGCGAAACGTCCAATGTTGGCTGTTTGCCCAAGTCAACCTTGAGCTTGAACGAGGAACGTTTGAGATATTCCGAGCTGAGATGCGATCTCGCCGTACTTCGCGGGGGAGACGTTAGCGAAGGTCGTTAGTGTGCGGTGTTGGCGGTGCTTTTGGTCCCTGGGCTGCAGCGTCATGGTCTTGTACGGCAAGTCACCGGCCCTGTTGGCCGCTGGACCAGTGCGTAAGGACGCACACGGCGAAGACACAGCCAGCTCATCACATAGAGCGCAGATGTGTCCGCCCGATGGCGAGAGGTGATGCGCTGCATTGCTCGTTCTTCGTGGATTTAGAGACCCGGATCGTAGGATGTCACTGCGTGCATAACATGAGTGACCATTGACCCCCGTGTAAGTATGCAGAAGCTCCTACCGTGCGAAAGGAAGCTATAGAGATGAGGAAGAGACTGTGAAGTTCGGGCCCGAGATGATCTTCGGTACGAGCGTAGTCGCGGTCTTGCGGTCAACCTACCCCTTCAAGAACCGACCACTGCATCTGAAGTGCGACTAGTATGCGAGCATATCCATGTACTCACATAGGACGTAGTGTATGTATTAACTTTTCCTCAGAAGCTATAGGAGGCGGTGAGAACTTAGTTTCACGATCACAGTTGTATTGTAGTAGAGTATACACACAGCTCAAGGACAGCATAGCAAGATGAACACAACGACACAACATGCACGAGTCTGGAGAGCCCAACCGAGAATAAGTCCGAGAAGGAGAACATGTGCCACGCTATGCGGCATAACTCGGAAGTTGCCGGAGAAGTTCCAGCGGTGGCAAGCCTCCAAGGAAGCCCTTGGCCGCATCCTCGTACGACGGCGTCGAGCTGTGTGGTGGCGTAAGACTGAAGTCCGCGCTCCTGGGTGGCGGGATGATGTTCAAGAGCGATGAGCTACGCTCCGCAACCTCTGGCAAAACGTAGAGCTCGGGTACCCTGTCCTGCACGTGCGCCTGATAGCTCGGTGGGGTGTGTATCTCGGGCAGCTCGGTGGAGTCGCTAGACGAGGTAGGGCTCCCATTGAGAGCTTGCAATCGGCTTGCGAGCGTCGCGGCGACGGTCTCAAGTAGGAGACGGTGGTCGAGGATGTGCAGTGGTAGACGACAGTGGTGGTCCCGAACCGCGCCAGACGCGTCGACGATGGTGAGCGTCCAGCACACATGATGGTCGACGTAGATAGGCGCGACTGAATGAGAAGGTGATGTGCTCGCTGGTATGGGCAAATCAAGAATGACGGAGATGTCCCGGTCCGAATGCTGCGTGATCGGCGAGAACGTGGACCCCGATGGATGGCTCTCCTCATCCTCCGCGAACGCGACGCGCCGCGCGGGCTTCGAGTGATGCACACCCAAGATCGACTTGAGCATACGCGCTCCCTCGGGCGCATGGTGCACGTAGTGCGAACTGCTAGCGATTGTCTCAACCTGGCGCTCCCAATCGCCGTGCTTAAGCACGCGGCGCGTCTGCGTTATACACGTCTTGACGGCTCGAATGGACACCTCCTTCGTATGCATCGACGCGTGAAAGATTGCCGTCAATGTATCGCCCGCGGCCCACGCTTTGTGTGGCAGTGAAAGCGAGTACGAGAGTTCTCCCGGGATAGTATGTTCGTGATCGAGTGATTGAAAGAACTCGAGCGAGTCGGAGGGGAAGGAACGTAGTACGGGGACGGTGATCGTGCGTCGTAGGTTGGGCCGCCTATTCGCGCGCATAGCGGTGGCGCGCAGAGAGTAGACGACGGATATACCGTGGGGAGAAGACTCTGTCGTGGATGCGGGAAGGCTGCCACCGATGAACGTCTTGAACGGGTAAGTGTGTGTCCCAGCTGGGAGGATGTCGTCGGTAAATGCCGATTCGAAGAGTAGCCAGTTCTCCGAGCATACTGTATATTCAGAAGGGCTATCGACGTGTTAGAGCCAGGTATTGAAGACGAGAGGGCGGTAGACTCACTCTGCATCACCCAGTGATTCGCTGACTGCAGGAACAGAGGCTCGACCTCTGAACCTGACCGACACTTCTTGGATCCTCATCGGCTCTGCCAACTCCAATACCACCCGCCCGCGGAGAAGTGCGGGAGAGGCGTCCGCCGTCGCGCCCAGCAGTAGAGCAGAGCCAGAGTCGAGAACGATGTCAATGCTCGAGGCTACCTGGGGTGTGATCATAGCGAGGAACCTGCGGCCCAAAGACAACGTAGAGGCCATACTTGTATGACAGGTTTGTCAAGTATGTCAGAGCGTCAGTCACAGCGAACAGCGCAGCGTGGGCCGCAGTGCAGAGAGCAGAGCCAGGAGGGGAGGCTTCGCGGCATGCTTGCGTTGGCTGCAGTGCATTTGTACGGGACAGGACGCCTGGCTTCACACGCAAATGTCCCGACTACGACCGCACGCGCCGAGCAGACAGCCCAAGATCATCCAAATAGTTGCATGCAAGCTTGAATCGGCAGCGTAGAGCGCTTTCGTGGTTGGAAGACATGCCGGTCGGGTCGAAGGCAGAGCTCCGCGGCTGGGACGGCTCAACTTACGGCCCATGCCGACGATTCTCACGGCTTCGCGCCGCGCCGCGATCAGTGCGCTCATCTGCGCCGGCGGCGCGACTTTGTCCGCAACCGCAACGACGATCTCGGCGACGTACAGGATATCTCTGCGGGACGGGCTTTCGAGATGCTTAATTCACACTAGCGTTTTTGAACAACTGCAACTGAAGACGTTCGCCTTTACCAACTCGACTTACACTCGCCGAGGCCCGCCGAGTGACAGCTACAGCACACGACAAGCGCCCCCCAAGCGCTTTCTCATGATTGAAAGGACTTGTGACTTGCTTGGAGCAGCTTAAGCTGTGGGATTGCGCCTTGTAGGACGCGCGGGGGTCTCCCAAGCCAAGACCTGTATGTGTCTACAGCAGGGCCGCCGAGGATGTTTCTGCTAGAAGCCTTTCAAGTTGCATCTGGCACTGTGCAATACTGCGTCATATTCTCATTTGTGAGGCTTCGACACTTCATTTGCTGGTCAGGTTAAAAACCGGTGAGTTCGCGTAAGAAGAGTCCATCTCCTCAAGCTGATATTATCTGGCTTCTTTGCACGCGCTTCGCCTCGAGGTTGCCCAAGCTGTGCTGTGTACTTTTGTTGGGTTAACACTGGGCTGCTTTCCGTGAGATCTGGATGCAATGCAAACGACTCCAAACTTCATATTTCTTCCTACCAGCTGGCCCAAGCGGTCGTGGGACGCTGATGGTGGGTCCTGGTTGGTATTTTGGAAGTTCATTCTGTTTGGTACCGTGTAACATGCTCACCAGGTTTCATCCGCTTCTTCACGCGAATGATCATAAGAAGATTGGTCTCGTGAAGCGTCGATGAAGCTTCGAGATATCTTGTCAATCTGACCGGAATGCTGCTGGCCAGGTCATATCTCTCCCACAAGTGTTGCCCTCGCCACATCGCATATTACTCCGGTCTACCAGTGTAGTCCGGGGGACTCGTCGCCATGACCAGTACATGGAGCGTGGTCGTCGATATCTGATTGGCGTGCAGTCCTCGTGCAACCCTGAACTCCTTTTGCCCGCAGTAAGTTACAGGTTCGTCCTGGGATTCGACGCTCCTTACCCCGCATCCAGGATTGCTTCTCCCTCGACGGATACGGTTGAAACCGACGCACGGTTGCGTAACTCAATACAAAACGCGATCAGATAACAGGAGTTATCATTGTTACAGTTAGCGACGAAGTTGAAGTTGGTCGTTCTTCTCTCCATCTATCACAGCCGTGACGGCTTCCACGGTTAACATGGAGTCCCCTCAAACCGGGGTGCGAATATCCCGGCCTGGTATGCTCCCAGTTATGTATAGACGGTAGGCGCTCGCTCCGCGTCGCTCCCTCATGGGAACCATCAACGGTCGAAGACAGGACACCACCGACATCAACGGCCAACTGGCTGTTTGCATTGGAAATGAGCCTCGAACCGCACGGGCGTCGCCGATGCTTCATCTCTCGCCTACATGCGATTCCCCACGGCGTCGTCAGCCTGTCTGCTACCGAGGAGACTTAAGGATGAAGCCCAACATCAAACACCGCCCTTCGCTCTTCGTCTTGTTTGCTCCCAAGCGCCCTGCCACTGCAGTCATCCAGACGATCCGGAATGGCTGTATATTCAACACTAGGTGCCGCTCTCGCGGGTGGCATGGTGGCTGTAGCGTGCGTTGGATTATTGGGTATATCCGCCGCACGACTGTATTGACGATTCTATGCCATATCTCCGCATACTTAGACTCTCCGCGCTAGTCTGTTTTCAGACCTTTCTTTACTATCTAATATTCCCGCAAGACACCAGGGCCTACAAACTGCTTGTCGGCTGGATCTGGCGAGTGACTATAGATCGGTTTTCTTCGACCTCGCGTCGCTGACACCTTTTTGCAGGCTCAGTGACTCCGCACACACTATTCTCGTGTGCGCATCGGTCTGGTTTTACACGATCAGCAACTTCAACAACCCGGACATTGTCTCGCGAATCTTTAACCCTGTAGCTGTGCGCGTCGCGACCCTTCATCTCCGTCTCACGCTTGTCCGACGCTCATCGCTTATACGCAGATCAACGTGACCTTAACCGGATTCATCACCCTAAGCGTGAACGCGTACGTCCCATCTTCTGATCGTTCTTGACAGGCAGTCTGACTGCCATGCAGCTTTTACGGTTACAGGATTCACAGACGTAAGTCGACCGCCACGCTGCCAGGTTCCTCGACTGAATTGCGTTCCGCAACATAGTAAGTAAGAGTAACTGGTGGATTACGGGACCTATCATCTTCCTTTCCGTCGCGCGAGTCGGTACGTTCTCCACTTCATCACCCGTCAGCTCGTTCTTATTCCATCAAAGGCATGGGTCTCAGTGAGTTCTCCCAAAACTGAGACGTGCATCTATAACAGCGGCTGATCAAGCCATTCGGCGTTGCTCCAGCTACTACCGTTATGATGTTTGTCCTCAATTCACTCTTCGCTGTATCTATGGTTTTGACCGATCGCAACAGGATCAGAGAAGGGAGTTTCCCGGCATTTGCGGCGAAGTTCAAGATCTTGTTCACAACTGGCCTTATTCTGTCTGCTGTCACGGATATCTACGTCTCCGTCGCTCGTTACTGGTACCTGCGCAATCTCAGGGACGGATACGTCGTGTGAGTACAGCCTTTGTATCTTCGTTATGTCCTGCTCACACACCCATAGCACGCAAGAGATGGTCGATACCACCGTTGTCTTCACCATCAACGATGGTATGCTCACCTGCTTAGTGGTCATTGCTTCTATAGCTTGTGTACGTGCATGCCTAACAGTCAGTATACACTTGCTAACATACTTTCGTCAACAGTGGCTGGGGATGCCACATAACTTTGTCTACCTCGGAAGTAAGCATCGTCCTCTTCGCTCGCCCAAACGGCTTACTGATTCAACGCTCAGTTTACTTTACCATTGCTAAACGTACGCAGATTCAGCGTCGTATGCTCGATGCTACATACTCACTATCCCGGCAGTTTATTCCAACTCTCTACTGGCAACGTGCGCGATGTGTCTTATGATCAAAGAATGATTCTGACCCTCCGTCCTGTAGCTTGAACTTGCGCAACTGGTTCAGACATAGGTACAACCTTCCGCGCCGCCAGCAGCTAGGGCTAGTCATGACCCGCAGCGGTCGCGTATCCGGATATCCACTGGCCAACAATGCCAACACGCCGCACTTACAAAGTCACACTGCGCAATCCATCGACAAGGACATTGATGCGGATAGAGTGAGCACCATCCTGCCCTCGTCTACAGAATTTGTGGCTGACAACGCATGTAGGCGTCCCCCGATAGGCTCGAGGTCATTGTTGACACGACGCACCATGTTGCGTATGATCAGGAGTTGCAGTTGTTCGGGGCACGGAATTCGGGAGGAGACGAGAAAGTACACACATTCCCTCCGACGACTTCCAACGCCGTCTGATGGATACTACTGCTGACATACTGCTGTCCACTCACCGATAAGACGTGCTCTGTCTAGACACGCTATACTATACTATGTAACCCGTCCGGGAATAAACATACGATGGATGCATCCTCAGCCTTCTAGTGAACGAGCCAAAGTTCGTCCAGCCAGAAGCCACCAATCGCGCGATGCTGGTGGATGAAACAACCTAATTGACGCTTTGAAGCATACCTCTCCGCTCTGCCCTATCTAGGATAAGGTTGGCAAGAAGTTGCCGTCATAATCCACAGGTGCACAAGTATTCTCCTGTATGAACCCCAGGGACGCCCTGAGACCCGAGTTCAAACGCCCACCTCGCATCTCTGCTCACACTCCACACAAACAGTAGCCATCATTGGTAGTCGAACTTCATCTGATATACGCATTAGGAGAAGAAGATCTGATACGCGGCCTCCTAATAGGAATCCAGGCTGGTATGAGAAAGCCGGCGAGTGTTCGGCACCGTCCACATATCAACGGTGATTGGGTCCGTCATGCATAACAACCCCACATGTGAGTCTATGAATGATCGAGACGGTGGCACGACTCGGATGTGTGCCTTTGCGGCGTTGTGGCTGCTGATGCCACATGCATATATACTGCGCGGGACCTCCGTACATCGGAAGTGTTTGGCCGCTTGAGAGTAAGTCTGGGATCTGAGATTCTGAGAGCTCTACAGTCTCGCGTAGGTATGATTCAGAGCCGCATCTCGCGGTGTATCGGCTCTATACGTAGAGAAGTCGAAGTCAGCATCAGAAGAGCAATTGAAGTATGATGAAGCATCTGGGTCAGGAAAGTAGTGCCGACTCCGAAACGAACTTAAGAGTGTTGTCGGGCTAGAAGGAGTAACTGCGAGAATATGAATAAGCCTCCAGGCTTTCACATTCACCGCACTGCATCACACTGTCTGATGGATACATACGCGGAGCGCTGAAGACATCGTGGGAGGGTCGGGGACAGCGGGGTAGCGACACGCTTCGCATGCTCGGGGTATTGAAAACTCTCAACCTGACCGTACAAGTTGCGGTACTCACATGAGCGGTACGAAATGCCCGGAAGTCTCGTTCTGTATGTATCAGGCTTCTGGAGCCAGTCGAATGAGCGAACAGAAGGGGCAACAGGCGCGACACTTCAGAAAGGAAATCAGTCTTCCGGAAATTGCCGCGAACCCCTCTCAACAGCACCATGACGGCGGCGGCGATGCAGGTTTTGGTGTATTCAGCACCTGTCAAATCTCTCCCACACTGCCAGAAGGCGCAAAAGAATCAGCGCATGCATGGATATGATTTGAGCATCGGTATGTATATGACTGAACGATTCGTTGCTTTGAGAGCCCCGAATCAAATCCTAGCAAGTTGCATCCCAGTTGCATCCTTCGCCGCCCATTCATACTTGCCTCGAGATGTCTGATAGCACAATGACATCCGCACACTCCCCTCGCCGCTTTCTGAACGCTATCCGACCGAAAAAGACGTCGAGCATCGCTGTATATGTCGACTCTGGATACGCTCTGCTGAAAGGCGCGACTCAGGATGCGGCCCCGACTACCCTGCGAGTACGAGTGGTCCTGGACCTACTCGAGCCTACGACGATCAAGAGCATCTCGCTCAACTTCCGAGGACATGCATCTATGTCATCGGTACACGGGAGGTGAGTGCTTTTCCTCCGCAGCAAAGGATGCCAGCTCATCTGGGATGCAGACCGAACGTGGTGTACGATATCTGCAACCAGGAGTGGTCATTGCTCAGCTCGGCGTCACCGTTGGTAACTGGGACGCATACCTTTCCCTTCGAAGTCACGATCGGCGGAAGCCTTCCTGCATCGACCTCTGAAGCAATTGCACCCGGCGGCGTCTGCGTCCAGTACAGACTGCACGCAGTCGCAACATGCACGGATAGGCGGCGTTCGAACCTATGCGCTATTACGCCAGTGCAGCTCATGCGGTCCTTTCCTGCCGACTCTTTGGAGTTCCAGCAGTCGCTCGAGTATGAGGGAACAGTACGCGGCCAGATCATGTACTCGCTCTCGATCCCGCACAAAACATGGGCTGCAGGTGAAAGCCTGTCAGCCGTCTTCAAAGCATCTCTCCTCGCCAAGGGGACAGCTATTCGCCAGGTCAGAACGTCCGTCAGCGAGACAAGGCGCACGCTGGGAGGCGACGCGCAGGTCGCACTCATAGCGAGCAGAACTCAGCCGATCCAACAGGCTGGGACATCCACCGGCAGTCTGCGGCACATGCTGCGCTCGAGCTCGTCGAAATCGCTGCGCCGCGATCTATCGTCGCGTTCCGGACATACCCCAGCGATGACCTCCGAGTACTCCGAGCCCGACATCTCAGCCCTTCTCACCCTGTCGATCCCACCGACAGCTGCACCATCCAGCGCTATCGAGCCCATCCTCATCGACCACCACGTTTGCTGCACGATAGACCTCGTCAGCGCGACAGGCGTATCGTCCTCCATTGATTGCTGCTTACCAGTTCATATTCTTGATCATCGTCTATTGCCAGACGTGGTTGCGGCCACGTTGGACAGTAGGATATTGGCGCTTGGGTCGGCCGCTGGGAGGGATGAGCGCGGACTGTACGAGCGCGAGCACACGCCGCCTTGCTATACCGCGCATGTGCAGGATCGTATCTTCTACGCGGATAGGCCGTCAAGCATGCGAATACCTTCGTATGAAGTTGCATCGAGGGAGGTTACGGGTGGACTACCGCCATTAGATCTGTTACGACAGCTACCTGGATACGCAGCCTAGAGCGCCAATTATATTAGTTTGCACGAGCAGCTGAGATGCACCATGTTGATCAAGGTCGTCCATTGGGAGATATATTCGTGAATGTCATCATTGAGAGTGTATATCACAGGGGAAAGCACACGAGAGCCATTATACGTTGCCTGCTCAGGCAAGGGATTCAGAGCGTTTCTTGAGATCGTCGGCGTAAACCTCGAAAGCGTTCTGTAGTTTGTCACGCAGCATCCACCGGACTACATACGCGACCGGGCCATAGAACGTCTCCTTTGTCTCAAATTTGGTCTTTCCATCCTCAGTTTCCTCCAGTTGCTGCCATCGCTCGGCGTTGAGAATGCCAGGCACGGGTGGCAAGAATTTCCAAGCAACGCGGAAGTTGGTTGGGTCGAGCTCTGTGATCACCTCGTCGGAACGGGTCAACGAAATAGACTCGTCCATTGTGGGCGGTATGTGAGACCCAAGCCGCAGGAAGGTGCCCAGCTCAATTGGGGTCGTCTGGTCAGCGAATGGTTTCTTCGATTTGTCGAGCTTGGTCTGGACGCGACTGTGAGCACGCCGGCGTTGAGTATTTGAGCAAGAGTGTCGTTCACTTAATTTCAGCTTACACAAAGGAGTTCCTGACATTATTCAGTCACATTGGTCTGCGCCGTTCCATGACTTGCGTACATACCACTCTTTGTAGGCTGGGAAGTCTAGAATAACCTTCCAGACAACAGACGGAGGCGCATCAATGACGATGGAGGACGAAACAGAGAAGACGCCTATAGCATTAATTGGTCCTGTAGTGTATTGCTACATGCTCCATCGAGCTAACCTTGGTTCTGTTCGGACATGTTGGCCGAGATGAGGGTCGGAGGCAAGGCGTGGCTCGGCGCGCTCACCGCTGCAACTGTTGATCATGACGTGATGCGCGCGCGGCTGTGACCGCGCGCAGCGCCCTGGTCGCTGCCCTCTCCAACTTGCCACTTAACCACCACCAACGCTCCTACATCTCTTCACATCTACTTCTAGTGCCACAATAACTCCAGAGCATGTCGCTCCAAGTGAATATCTCCAATGCGGAGATCGGTAAAGCGTACCAGGATATCTTGAACGACCGCGGAATCAACTGGGCTGTCTTCACGTATGAGAAGGGATCCAATGACCTGCGTGTCCAGAGCACCGGTGATGGAGGTCTCGAAGAGCTGGAAGAGGAGTTCTCAGATGGACGGTACGGATCGATCCAGCCGTAGCACGAATAAAGGCTCACTAGACACTCCGGACAGAATCCAGTACGCGTTTGCACGCGTGATTGAGCCAACTGTACGCGCAGGACTCCAGGTTGAACTGCTTGTACATCTCTAACATCTATTACAGAGTCAACTGCCCAAGTTCGTGCAGATTAATTGGTGCGGTGATGGCGTCCCCGAGTCCAAGAAGGGTCTCTTCCACACCCACTCTGCTGCTGTTGCGCGCTATCTACGCAATGCGCATGTTGTACATAGCGCACGTAACGAGGTTGGTCAATGTTTAGCTCTACCAGTATTGTCTGATACTTATCACAAACGTGATTCTCAGGCCGATGTGACGCCCGCTGTGATTATGTCGAAGATTGAAGCTGCTTCGGGCGCAAAGTATTCGGTGCACAAGGAGCAGGCGCGCAAGTTCGAGCCCATTGCGCCTGTGGGCACGAACTATCAACCCATAGGCAAGGTTGACATAAATGAGCTCAAGCGGAATGTGCCTCCTGCTGCGGGGGCTCCGAAGCCTGCCATGTCATCTGCGCCTCGCTCTGTGCCCAGCGCCCCTGCTGCTTCGTCTCGCCCGAACTTTGGCAACACATCGGCGGCAGCTCGCGCGCCCACTTGGGACGAACCTGCAGCTGCGCCTGCTCCGGCAGCCGCTGCTCCTCCGCCGCCGCCCATGGCTGCTCGTCCTCCTGTGGCAGCTGCCTCTCGGCCACCCGCAACCTCAGGCTTCTCTCCGGCTGCATTCCAGACTCCTGAAACTGCGAACAAGCCCAATAAGCCCGCAGACGATGATCGCATCGCACCGGTGGTAAGAACACTGCCTTTTGGGTCAGTCACTAGGTGGCTCATTTTATCCTGCAGGGAACGAACTGGCAACCTGTGCAGTTGGCGAAGCCCAAGAAGCTGAATAACCCCTTCGAGAAGTTCCAGGGTGCAGCTTCGACGCCGGAACCTACCAAGCCGACTCCCAGCGGCGGCAAGCTGACATGGAGCCAGCGCCAGGAACTTGCGAAGCAGCGTCAAGCTGAGGAAGAGGCATCGTCGCGCGCTGCGACCACGGCTGCTACTCCAGCCGCGCCGCCGGCTCCGGCGCCCTCGGTTGGCTCGATTGCTTCTCGCTTCAGCGGAGCGCCTGCCGCTATGACTCCTCCGCCTGCTCCTCGTGCCGTTCCTGCGGCTCCGACTCCGCCGTCTTTTGGTCGTGTCGGCGGTGCCGCCGCGGCTGGAATTGCTGGTGTCGCCGCGGGTGGTGGAATTGCTGCGGCCATGGCCGACGATGAGCCTGAGGAAGAAGAGTGGGAGCCTGAGTCAGCCGCGGTAAGTTGTGCTCCCTTAAACTACGATATGCACCGTTATTGAGCAGAACTCTTTCATAGCCCGCCCCGCCCCCGCCTCCACCCCCGCCGCCTCCGCCACCCGCTGCGCCAGAGCCAGAGCCCGAGATGGAGGAAGAGGCAGCGCCTCCGCCGCCACCGCCTCCTCCTCCGCCGCCGCCGCCTCCACCGGTTGCCGAAATGGCACAGATGTCAGTGTCTGAGCCCGAGCCACCGGCACCTCCCCCGCCTCCGCCCCCTCCGCCGCCCCCTGCTCCGTCGGCAACCGATGTTGGCCTTCGTGCAGTTGTTCTTTACGAATACGAAGCCGGCGAAGACAACGAAATGCCCCTTCTCGAAGGAGAGGTCATCCAGCACGTCGAACAACTTGATGAGGGCTGGTGGTCCGGCGTCAGCCAAGATGGCACGCGCAGCGGCTTGTTCCCCGCGAACTATGTTGAGCTTATCGAGGAGGTTTACGAGCCTGAGCCGGAGGCCGAAGCGCCGCCTCCTCCACCGCCGCCCCCACCGCCGCCTCCTCCTGCGCCTCCCGCTGTGGTTGAGCCTGAGCCTGAAGCCGAGCCTGAGCCTGAGCCTGAGCCGGCCGCGGACGAAGGTACCGTCGCCATTGCGCAATACGAGTACGTGAAAACGACTTGCACGTTGTCTCACACGGTTACTAACACTACTCTTGTAGCTACGAAGCGGGCGAGGAGAACGAGCTCTCTTTCAAGGAGGGTGATCGCATCACCGAGATTGAGGCCGCTAGCGACGACTGGTGGCAAGGCAAGGACCAGTACGGAAATGTGGGACTCTTCCCTTGTACGTTGCTTGAGTTCAAGTTTATGCACCGAGCCAAATGCTGACACTCAATTAGCGAACTATGTAGAACTTGCGCAGTAGGCTTGACGAGGGTCCGACTGCTCACACGAACTTGGAAAGATGGATGGATTACAGTATTCAACAGGATTACAAGTAGCTGAAACTAACGAATGGATATGTTGAGTGGCGCAGTGAGGCATTCGTGAATGTACATGCATCCAATATGTGCAAAGTCGACGTCGTCCTTACGGGACCGTAGTGCGATGTCCGTTCAAGTTGCAATCCCATTTTTTGTCTTCTATGAATACTCGCATATTCTTTCAATCAACCTTGTGTGCTGCTGCATCGCTTCCCGTATTCAGACGATCCGAGCTAGATACAGGCTCATAAGTAGCATGTAAACTAGTCGCAACGAGTGTCTCGGCCATCGGCCCGCACATTCCGAACTGAAAACACACGTGACCGCGTCGTTGTGTGGTTCTCCCCCATAATTTGTCATTAATGGTTGAACGGCGAGGGTTTTCGATAGAAAGATATAAACTAGATACGGTACTACTGTCAAACAATCAATTTGTGCCAGAGATGTCCATATATCATTTGAATACAGCTGTACAGCGGCGCGGTTCAGTCGTGGGAATCCAAGACAGACGCGTCGTGTGGTGGTTGTGGTTGTTCGCCTCGCAGCTCGCGTCTTGCCATCACCTCCAGACCTTCCATCGGCACTTCGATTCTCCTGTGGTTGATCTGAAAGATATATAAGGCGTGCTTCAACGAGAATCTAGGTAAGCTTCTTGCTTTCTCCCTCCATGAGTCAACCCTCATCCTCTGCTGCCCCGCAGCCTAGCGCCGCCACTACCACCACTACATCAGCAGCAACACCAGACCCACCACATCAGACTCCGCCCACATACGCAAAGCCTCTCGGGCCTGACACTTCTCTTGCTGGGAACCCCTTGAACGACGCTCATTTTGCGTTGAACGCTAACGACATGGAAGGTATGCACGTCAAACGGTGCTTTCCAAGAGGCTAAATCTTACTGATAATGTGGACAGGAAAATGGTATGGGCCAGTGCCAGTTGATCGCTGGAAGAAGGACTTTGCCCCTCGCAAGAGCAAGGAACTTGTTTACGAGAATATCTCGTTCGCCGATATGGGCTCAACCACCGAAGGAGATAAGCCCTTTGTGCGTCGCAGTTTCTTTCGGGGCTTATATACCGCAATAGCTTACCAAATACCCTCCAGGTCGACGCTATCACGAGCAGCAAAGTGCTCGAGAAGCTCAAGCTGTACTGCAAGGACACGCACAAGCTGTTTGGCCGAGACAAGACTATCGACGGCAGTGACTTCAAGTTTGGCCCCGACGTCTGCTTTCTGGGCACGGACATGCCAATGACAGCGGCCGATGAGGAGCGCCTTGAGCGGCTGATTGGGGAAATCTTGTGCTTTGGCGACCTCAAGAGCAAAAATGGGCACGATCCATGCCTTCATATCACGTCGGCGTCCGACCGCGCCAAGCTATACTTGAAGAACATCCCCGTCGTCGACAGCGACATGTCCTTCAAGGTTCGCGGCCAGTTTATCGCCTACGCGCGCGCGATCTGCGCGAACAGTCATCGGACCCATCTCTACGGCTTCGTCGTATTGCCTAACCACGCTCGCCTACTTTACTTCGACCAAAGCGGAGTGTGCTACTCTGAACTCTTCGAATGGCGTACTACGCCGCATCTCTCGGAGTTCCTCCAGCTTTTTGGTGCTGCCAGTGACGTCCGGCGCGGGATTGACACATCTGTCGAGAAGATCTCCACCAAGGATGAGCTCGTCGCCGACGCGGAGACCATCTTCTGCGAGGCTAAGGCGTCCGACTCGCTTCCCGATGGAGTCGAATTCAAAACTGTTTTCGAGACTTTCAAGTCCGACAGCGCGACGTACTGGCGATGCAATGTGTACGACGATCGCCTAAAGATTTTTCACCGCGTCTTGACGTATCGTGTCCACTCCTCCACCCCCTACTTCGCTGGGCGCGCCTCGCGTGGCTTCATCGCGGTCGACCTCGACCGCCGTGCTGTCATATATATGAAACGCAGTTGGCGTATCAATCTACCCTCCTTCCCGAAGGAGCGCGACACGTACCATGAGTTTGCGGAGGCGGGCGTTCCTCATCTTCCCGACTGCTACTTTGGAGGGGATGTTCCACGCCACTCTGGCGAGCTCGCGAAGAAGTATTTTGAGTGGAAGAAGACAGCGCCCGCGGGCGCCACTTGGGTTCCGTCCGGCGAGAAAATGCGCTTTGTTCACACGAAGGTGTCAACCTACATCGACAAGCACGGAGAGGAGGATGAACTGAAGGAGGCGCGACGGGGTGCTACTGGGAGGACGGATTTGACCGACGACGACATCGAGATGCTTCCTCACGCCTTGACCGTAACTCTTTTCGGAAAGGTTGGCGGCCGGTTGAGAGACTTCAAGTCCTCCCGTCAGCTTTGTATTGCGCTTATGCACGCCCTCGAGAGTATGTCTCTGCCTTTGTCGCCGCTACCGTTCATAAGCTGACCTAACATCAGCACATGAGGCCGCGTACCGATTGAAAAAGGTCCTCCATCGCGACATCAGCGCCGGCAACATCCTCATCTACAAGGTTCCTGGCGGTAAAGGCGAGATCGAAGGGCTGCTTATTGACTGGGATTTGTGCGTGAACGTCGAACTCGTTCGCGAGGCTCGGCGTAAGGGGCGCACGGTACGGGTTCTTTTTCTTTTTTGATCGAACACTGTCTCACATTCACCCTTACAAACAGGGTACTTGGGAGTTCATGTCCGCGAGAATGCTCAAAGATCCCAAGGGATGCGTACATGAGGTACGCGACGACCTTGAGTCGATGTGTTACCTTCTACACCATCACGTATGTCGCGATTTCCTTTTAGAACTCCTGCATCTGAACAGTATCCTCGCAGGTTCTGCGGTACCGAGATACTGTGCCTGTACACCGGAAGGCCTTGCTCTGCAGTGCCTTGCGGGATATCTTCAACCGCGTCGATACCACCAACCTAGGACGCACTGGAGGCAACCACAAGTTGACTTTCATACGAGGCACATTTGATATTGTCGAAGAGGCTATCGAAGCCGTTTCACCTTCGGAGCTCCACCAGTTGTTGGAGGAGGCCAGGCGCCCGTTCACGAAGATCTATGCTGTGGCTCCGCGACCGAATGGCGCCATCCCGAACCCTTTCCTTAAGGTCAAGAGGTCTCCTGCGTTGGAGCATGCCGAGAGCGTCGAAGAGGGTGTACAGATGTGCACACACGAGTACATGCTGTACTTCTTTCGGACGCTGACTGCGCCTGACATCCCCTGGCTGGACGATCGTCCTGCGGATGATCAGTACCCTCTTCACGTTCGAGAGGACTTTGTGAAAGGCAAAGCCATCGAGCACCACTACGTGGTGACGGAGGCGGGTGTGGCCAGTGCTCACGACGCATCCTCTCGGCCGGGCGGTGTCAGCATGAAACGCAAGGCCAGCTCAACGCTCTCTTACTACACTTCGGGCTCGGGATACTCGCTCAAAAAGCAACGCACTGGCGAGTACGACCCGTCATTCTACTCGGACGGCAGCGATGACAGCGCTTCGGAGAAGCTTGAGGATGTTGAGTCTGGCCCTTCTCACGATTAGTGACCGAAGCCTGGAGTTGTATCTTATGATTACTTTGAATTCTCGCTGTTATCACTTGACCGGCATTGTGCTCACATTATACATTATGTTCTATGATCCACCGCTTTTCGAGACCCTGGCTGTCTCCTTGATGATGACGGCTTGTTCACGACTTGCTAAACCGTCGATGCGACACTGCGACGCGCAATTCCTGGTACTTATACGGGCATTAACCTTTGTGCATGTACTCTATTCATGGAACGAGAACTCACGCACACTGCTAGTTTGCAGTCAGCGCAAGACATGATCGCATACCAGACATTCTCGACGCGATATATACGATGCTTTAGACACACTGGCAGTATGATCTAGGTACAAGGTAGTGCGCGATGCCATCTCCCATCGGCGGCCACAATGTATGATAGTATATTTAGCTTTATTTTGCCATGTACCCAGTCCAGAAAGTGTCGGCTGGTGGCAGTTGAGGTCACGGTCGAAGTGCATCAGGAATCGCAGGAGGTTCTTTGGTGTCTGTAAAGAACCAAGTTGGTTCTTCTGGGGCGATTTGGTTCTTTAAAGGTCCCAAAGAACTGAAAAGAACCCCCTGCGTATCCTGATGTGGGTGAACGCGTGGGGTCACACCCCTATTCCGAGGGAGTTCAATTGACAGGCTCCCGACTCCCAAGGCGTGAAGAGTCCTGCAAGTATACTGGAAAATCGGCACTCGCAATCATCAAACGAATAAATCCGCGAGTATGTCAATATTGAGCTTTGATGTAGGAGAGCTTGGCTGTGTGGACTCGGACATAAACGATGGTGGACGAGAAGCAAGTCCTTGGCTGCTATAGCCTGCAACCCACTAGTTCTCGCCCCCACTGCATCGACAGGAGCGTACTTTTATCACACTCGGTCGGTCGTTTTCGCCAATCACTGATTTCATAGACAAATGCGTAGGATATATGGGGTACTGGGGAGTGGTATACAACGTGGCAGTCACAGAAAGGCGCGGTCACTCAAAAGCTGAAAGGGAATCCCGTGGAGCCAGTGGTAGCGTTACCGACAGAGACAACACTGCCGGGGGTACCAGGACGAACGGTGAGGCCAAAGGGAAGCTCGCCATTCACAGGAAGCTCGTTCGACAGCTGAACGTCGAACTGGCGCTTGAAGTCGAATGGGAATCCAGCGGAGCCGGTGGTCGCATTGCCAACGGTGACAACGCTACCGGGAACACCGGGGGTGACTGTGAGGCCGAAGGGGAGCTCTCCGGTGACCGGGAGGTTGTTGTGAAGCTGGTCGGCGAACTGAGGCTCGCGCTTGAAGTTGAAGGGGAAGCCGCTCGAGCCTGTAGTCGAGTTGCCGACGGTAACGATGCTTCCGGGTACACCGGGAGTGACGGTCAGACCGAAGGGGAGTTCGCCAGTGACCGGGAGGTTGTTGTGAAGCTGGTCGGCGAATTGGCGCTTGAAGTCGAATGGGAATCCAGCAGAGCCGGTGGTAGAGTTTCCAACAGTGACAACGCTACCGGGAACACCGGGAGTGACCGTGAGGCCAAAGGGAAGCTCGCCAGTGACGGGAAGGTTGTTGTGGAGCTGGTCAGCGAACTGCGGATCGCGCTTGAAGTTGAATGGGAAGCCGCTCGAGCCCGTGGTCGAGTTGCCGACAGTGACAACGCTGCCGGGAACACCGGGCGTGACGGTCAAGCCGAAGGGGAGCTTTCCGGCGACGGGGAGGTTGTTGTGAAGCTGATCGGCGAACTGAGGCTCACGCGCCTCGATGGCATTGTTACGCTTGACACTATGCTAGTAAGCACCGAGTAAGATGGAAAAGGTCCATTATAACGTACAGAGTGGGTACCGCATTCACCGCACCAACAGCGAGAAGGACATACGAGTAGAGCTGAGCGGAGAACATGTTTGATAGGAGTAGATGATGTGAGAGGACTGGTTGAGTGGATGAATGGATTGGTTGACAGTGATGAAGCTATCAAGGCCACTCTGCATAGTTTATATACAGCCCGTAAGTTTCGGAAGCGCTCTCATGACGGAAGATTCGGCAACGCACACCACTGGCAAGTCTCGGATAGTCAGGAGGCAACTCGGGTGAGCGGCAGTAGTTGGGAGCGGCCATGACAAAGGCTCGACTGAGGGGCTCAGGGGCCATGACTTGAGAGCATTTGAACATGACTTGCTCACTGCATGGTAGCTCTTGATTGCGAGCAGAACGATCAATTTGCGTTTACAAGTAGACGGACCAGCCTAACTCCACGCAAAAACCAAGATCCACGAAGAATCAAACTCTAAAACGAAGTAAGTGCATGTTCGAGTTGAAAAGATGAAGACAACGTACGCACCCATGCGCGTACTCTACTTCATGAGCACCACCACCAGTACTCGAGAACGACTGCTTGGAAGGCATAGGCCCCAGCTCCTCGTCCTCGTCCTCCCGAAGCATCGAAGCCTCCCGATGGCGTCGCATCATCGAGCCTGAATGGCAATACAAGCTGCCGACGCTCAGGTCAGCAGGCGGCCGTCATCGTCTTTGGGATCATATGCTATAGCAAGAACGCTCAGTCGAATCTTTCAAACGGCGGAGCACAGGAAGCGGGCTTACCTGCTAGTCGTTGCGATCTACATCACAGCTCTAACTCGCCGTCGGCCTGTTCAATTCCCTCGCGTCCAAGTCCAACCTCCCCAACATCGCCAGTGTCCACAACACTTTCCAAGTCACTTATATCATCCGCGATATGGCCCGCGAGGTTAGGAAAACGATGCCACGCGCACTGACCACCATTTCCGTCTCCGACGTACGAGCCAGCATCAGAACAACCAAGATCGGACACTCCTCGTACTCCTCCCCACACGCAATGTCCTCAGTGATATACGGTAAGAAGGTGTTCGAGCCTGGAACCTTTGCGCGAAGAGGCGGGACTACGTCCGTTTCGACGATGTTCGGTGCCTTGAATACGTCCATCCCGAAGCCATCGACGAGTGCCAACAAGCTCTGCAGTACTGCGTCCGGGATTATACACGGGTTGACGTTCTGAGCACAGTGGCTCTTAGGATTATATGGCACTCCGTAGCGGTCTTACTGCGCGACTAAGTGACAACCGTCAAGTACACAGCAAGACGCTCGTGTTGGCGTTCTCTCCCTGGCTTCCCTCTCACACCGCACACTCTGCCACTCTGCGCCCGCCACACCACACACCCATGCCTCTCGCGGTCTTCTGCATCTCGAAATGCTTCTTATCCTTCGAGCAGCTCCGCCGAGAGTTCCGCAAGCTGCGCGATCCTCCTCTCGCCATGAACAGTCGCCAGCCATCTCATTAACCTGCTCGTCCATAGCGCATTACGTCTGCGTAGCAAGCTCCGCTACGGGTACGTCGACGGGTCGAACGTAGTGCTCCGGTCGTTCCCAGTCTCAGTGGCCGTTGTTCAAGCCGTGGGAGCGGGGTTGTTGGTCGTTTAGACCGTTGACCTTGAGGTAGTGGAAGGGCCCGGGTACGATGCAGAAGGATATGGCGAGGAGTGGGCCGTCAGTCGCCATGATTCCATTGAGAATAGGTGGGGGAGGCGGGTGATGGAGGTCGAGGGCAAACGTGTCTGGTAAACGCGGGGAACGAGACGTGAGTCATACAGTTCAAACGCGCCATGACGTATGCTCAGTGCGCTCTCTCTACTTAGTCTCCTTCCACCATGAACCCACGCGCGCTCAATTTCGGATATCTTTCGTGCACTGCGTGATCGGTCTTGCCTTGCTGATACGGGCAAGAGACGCCGCCCGGCCCGCATTCCATGACTCCGATCGCGCCGACGCTCGTCTCCCCTTCACCGGTCACCACCGCCATCGTTGCCTCAGCCATCTCAGTTCTCTCACGACGACGTGATATCATATCAAATGACAAACTGGCCATGGGCTCTGCTGTGCGGTCAACTCTATCCCTCCTCAGGCGTCCAGACTTACATATCTCACGTAGCTAATGATTCGGCCCTCTAACTACTTGTCCCTCGTTTCATGATCCCTTTCATTGACCTCGATGTCCTACTGTTACGAATTGCCTTGCTCTCCCCTAATCTCTCGTTATAAAGTACTTCGTCACTGTAGAATCAGTTTGTGCCTGCTTGTCTCGTCATGCTCCGTCATACTCGTCACGAGGTCTTTCCATCCAATTCTCTCTGACTCTCGCTACATTGTACCTTATCCTGTCGTGACTGCTTTTGATCGTGCTTTCTTTCATCCAAATATCCGTACTATACTCTCCTATTACATCCAACTTCTGTAAACCTGGTAACTTCTGGTATAAGCCCTGGCGGTATTTTCACTGAGCACCCCCGATTTTGCCATAAGTACGTACGTGAATACCAGGTTGCAAGCTTCAGTAGGATCTGGACAGAATGTAGACAATTATAAACTTCAAATTTGGAGCCACCGACGATCAATCAAATTCAGTATCTACATTATCCGCAAGACTGCCTATAAGGCTCCCGTTCGGAAGAAGTAATGAAGTAGTCCTAAGCATCCGAGAAGAAAGATAACAACCCCTACAATGAACATCATTATCCCGATGAAATCAGCAGTATATGCCAATACCAATACACCCATTCGAGAATGGACACGGATATTACGGCGGTCCAAACGTTCGGAAAATCAGAGGGCTTTCCGAGTATTCCTCCCTTCCTCCCCCGGGTTATTGGGTATCGCCAAAAAGCTGGGCTTGCTGGATACTCTACCGAGCGAGCGGTACGTACTTGAGGACGGGAGGGAGGAGCAGGGAGGAGGGACGGGACGGGGATGGGACGAGAAGTGTAGAATAAGTAACTCGAAAGCGCACGTAACTAATCCAAAGTATCGCCGGAAAACCCTCTGTTTTTCCGAACGTTCGGACCGCCATAGGATATGGGGACGAAGTAGGTGATATTCCGTACTGTCAATTTAATGTTGACAAATCGTCTGTAAAGACTGATAATTGACGCAACCAGAAAGATCCTTAAGTAGAGCAGGAAGGCTGTAATCCTGGACAACTTATAGGGCTGCCACTCAGGCAAACAGTACAGTTGGATCATCGAGTACCGACTGTAGGCCTCGGCAAGGCCGAACACATGAACGTCGTGAACTGGTCGATGAATGATCACACCTTGTCGATAAGTGATAACATCTAGATTTTGTGCTATGAATGGAATGAATGACAAAGCCTCTGAGATGAATAGGCCCAGAATCGGGTTCTTCATGAACGCAGTAGGAAACATATCAGAGAGCATTTGGATAACTCTTTGACATGGGGGCTTCATATATTTTACTTTGATGAGCACGTCCAGCCACAGTAGAAACTTCGGTCCAATAAAAACGCGCCCAATGGAGACCAAAAGATGTTGGGGGTAGTCTGCGGAACGTAGATGATCAAGACCCGAGGTGCATGCATAGATGAGACTCGACGAGCTGGGTATGCGCATATAAAACTCCAGAGATTGCATCTTCCGTATGCACAGAGTAGCAAGCAGCGAATGACGTAACGCGTACTTCGGGATGTACGGAGGTGCACGACCTGGTGCAGTGAGGAAGTCGCCGAAAGAAGCATGAAACATCGATAAAGAGGCTGTGTCGTCATGGACAGGAACATACACGACGGCGTAAAGGCGATCCAAGGATGCCTTGATACGATTGGGTGGCATCCCAAACAGATCAGCCAGTCTTGACACCGAGAGCAATTGCTTGACAGTCAAAATGGCAACTAGTATATGTTCCGTCAACTCAATCTCATCGGTATCATATAGTTCCGTGTCCATGGCTTCGGACAAGACCAAATTGTATATGTCATCGAGTGGACGGGTAAGAGCGTGACCAGCAGTGACATTGGGATCCGTTATTCTGGCCAGCCGGGAGATAGGGTCACGTTGTTGCACGTATTTCAATACAGTGAACGCATAGATGAATAGTTTGCCTGAGAGCTTTGCCACGATATCGATGTCTTTTTGGTGCGGCCAAGTAGAGACGCAAGTGGACAAGCTCGCGTCCTTGATTGCTCGGAACCCACGTGTAAGAAACGTCAAAATATCGGCGCCTACAACCTCCTGGTCTATGTCATGTAACCTAAGCACTCGCCCAAGTCCTGTATCCATTCTCTCCAGTTGTCGACGGATATGGGGCTCCGGTCGCGAGGTCAGCAAGAATTTCACTGGCAAAGAGCCAGCGACGTGGATAAGCAGACTGAGCAAGTCGTAGGTAGAAGTCACGCTAGAGCATTCATCAAGTGCATCTATAACCAGGACTGTCATGGGCTTGCTGTCTGTGTCCACCCGAGAAAGAGGGGATTTGAAAAGGTGTTCAATCTGAAGCTGAAGATTCCATTTTGCAGAAAAAGGCACCCTCTCCAGTTCGGAAGCGAGAGAGTCTTTAAACCATGCACTGCGCGAGGCCAATGACGCCGCCAGTGTGTAGAGAATTCGATTCGCATCTCTGTCACCATCTGAACCGCCTCGGGAGCAAAAAAAACTGCCTCCGAGCAAGTCGTCTTGGCGTAGAATGTGACAGAAAGAACGTGCAATGGCGGATTTTCCCGTGCCAGCCATGCCGTTTAACCAGTAGATCCGATGCGCATGAGGATCGCGGCTCCAAGCTCGCAAATCTTCCAGTACGCCAACGCGTGTGCCCTCCATGCATCCATCGGGACGCTGAGCATCAATTTCAGCGGATTCTACCCGCCCGAGCATCCTAAGCTTGTCTAAAGATGATTGTCAGGGACAACCGGTATTATAAGTAACATCAACTTGTTATCTGCTTGACGTACTCTGCCATGCTCGATCTTCCTTCTGTCAAAGTTACGTCAGTGCTAAGGACGTCACATACGCATATAAGACGAACCTCAACTTGTAAGAATTCAAACAGCCCTGTGAAGAAAGTTTAACAGGAGTGCCTTACACGAGACTTCAGAACTGCGTACCGGTCTTCATCGTCTCAACTGCACCTCGCGTCTCTGCCGTGATTGCAAGGATCCCCGATACAGTGGCTCGCGTCTCCGCACTCATAGCACGAGTCTCCAGATCCGTGAGTGTACGAAGGCGCTTCAGCGCAGCCTGAATCTTGTCATCCTTTACAAGCGCTTGTCTGTACAAAACTGAAAGAATATTTCAACGTTGACATCACGAAGATGCAGGACTCGGATTGCGCACCACAGCGTGCACGCCATGCAGGCTCCGTCATGAGATTGGTCGCAAGCACGAACATACTAAGAACATGAGCAAGAATGGCTATGACAACCGTCTGCGCGGCGGGTCCTAATGCTCGATTAGGTGCATCCACCCGAACACGTAGGCTGTCGAGGAAAAAGCCCATCTCCTCGAAAAGTCCGATCAGGGCTTCAATGCGTTCGTTGACGCCCTTCGTAGCCTAAATACACGTATGTACTTGTTTTCTTCAAGTATTGAGGCATTGCGCACCTCGAGAAGCATGCCAAGCGCCGCAAATACAGCGCTCCCAGCGGGGATACCCGGCTGAAACTTAGCATTAGCATTAGGTACACTTCGAGGTTAAAGCGTGACACGCACGACACTCGACGCAACCGCAGATATCAATGTGTTGAGCGCGAGTACTCCCTCGACGACAGGTTTTAGATACCTGCTTCGTAGCTCCCCCCACTTAGAGTCACAGGCACGGCTTTTCTTGAGAGCCGTGACGGTCTGCTCGAACCTGGCACAGACTTCGCCCGCACTGCCACAGGTCGACATGTCTGTGAGAAGTGATTTCCATCGAGATGATCTGCCGATGTTGCTCTGCTCGACTCTTTTGACCGCCTCCGCCCAGGCGTCCTTGAAGGTATCTCGAGGATCGAGAGGCGATTCGTCCTCATTGGACAGCATTACTCCACCGCTCAAGAACGAATGATGTTTCCGCACGACAAGAGAGGACGCAACGATATACGAGGATGAGGGGGATGGGGATGGGGATGGTGGTTGTGTATAGAGTAGCGCACAGACCTTTAGACAAGCGTTATTGGATGCTATGCCGCCACGTGTTCTGTATGCGTCTTTACACCGCAGCACCGCTCTCGTAGAAATAGAGAAGTACTCGAAAGTGCTCGCGCTTGCTGGTTTTTTCTCCGAAAAACTCATTTCATCGCGACGCTATCGATGGCAGCAATGTTCGGCGAGCAGCAACTGCCCTTGAGCATGCAATTTGGTTGCACCTGGCACGGACAAGTTGAACCGTAGGCAACATACAGGTACAGTCCCGATCTCACGCACAGCCTCTTTCCCACCGAGCGGGCCTTGCACCTTGACCGGTGCACGCTATCCTATCTTGAGTAATTTGCTACCACACTGACTTTCTAGAGCATCTTACCATCGGGAAGGCGGATCGGTGCCTTTCTTGTCATCGTTCGAGTTTTTCGAAACAATGTCGGTTCCTTGACAGGACTTGGTCAGCTGATGAATGGAACTGAAGATGGTAGCGAGACAAACGGGGTGCAGAAGGTAGTGGTAGTGCTGGTGCTGGTACTGGGAGGATGAACAGATTGATAGGGAGCTGGGCACATTGGGAACCAGACGAATCCGCGCACAGGCCCTCCTTTCCAAAGAAGCAGGATATCCCATATTAAAGCTACAATGACACATGCATAAGGCGTCGACGCCCCGTTTCGTCGTGTTCAAATCTTCGTGAAATGCGCAAGGTACTGAACTGAGGCTCACGTGGGTTCTGCCAGTCTACGAAGGCCTATATAGTGTGTCGATCCGCAGCGCGCTCTGTGCGAGCTCCGCGACGGGCGTTCCTATGCCTGCTTTAGCTGGTGAAGATGCTGCGAAACGCAGGTCGTCGACAAAGACCTGTGTATACCATTAGTTGCAGCAAAGAGTGTTCAAAGGGAGAACGAACCTCAGACGAAAACTTCGTCTCTAGTGGACCGCTCGCACATGGCATGACAGGCTGCTGGCATCCACAGACAGGAATATCGAAGGTAGCGTAACGTTTTCGACCATCAGTCGTCGTGACAGCATCGCAGAGCACGATAGCGTTGGTGTTGTCGCCCACGATGTCCGCGCACACTAGACACTGTGCGTCTTCTGTAGGCGGCAATCTTAGCCCTGTCTTCTCCCACTGTCCATGATGACTTAAAGCACCCGCACTAAGATTCGCTTCACCTGCGTCCTCGCTCGGCTCCGATAGGAGCGACAACAAGTCGGGCGCAGTGATCTGGTCGTTCCTAGTCTTGGCCGTCGTTAAGACTGTAAAAGCGCAGTCATTTATCCTAAGGTGGTCGGAAGCACCGGGTACGATGCGGAAGGAAATAGTGCGGAGAGTGTCGTCGAGGTTGAAGGCAAAGTGCGCTTGTTGTTGAGCGCGACGCGTCAAGTCACGCTCAACGCGCTTCAAGTTCGCGTTCGTCGACCGCCGCGGTCGATGCACCACGGACTCTGTTGTGCACTGAGCGCACACTCTATTCATACGGATGCGATGTGAGAGAGTTTGGTGCGAGGGCCCTCTCGCACGAGATGTGGTTGCAAGCAGTACACGAACTTGCTATCCGCGTGTGGTCCACATTCTATGTACTGCACCTCGTATATGGCTTAAATAATATTCTAAGCCTCATGCTTGTTTCTAAATGCCGCGCTGCTTTCAACATCGTACTTACCCACAACTAGGAGTCTAGGACTCGCAATTGAGGTGGCAATGTCGACGCTCCTCACATGAGTTCTCCTTTTGGCGATCATGCTCGGGCTGATACCTCGTAGTAATCATGTAAGAGAAATAGAAATACGGAAACGCAAGTTACACCCCCAGCTGAGCCCTTTCGAGATCATCGACAGCTTCTCCCACCTCCCGCGCCATCACCCGAACAACATCATCCGCGTCTGTCACAGCGAGGTAGCCAAGGACTGTCTTCACCCGCGCATTTGGGAACACCGACCCAGCAATACCGTCTCCGTCATAAGCACGCCGTGTGTACGCACGTACGAGCAACGCAAGGAAGTGCAGTGCCGCCCGCCGGAACGGAGGGAACTTGGCGTTCGCGGCTGTAGGTGCGCTCTCCATTGTCTCGTCGCTCTTATCCTCATCTTGAGGTTGAGCGCTCTTCCCGACCCTTTGCGTCTCGCGTACACTCTCGAGTTGGAGAAGGTGCACGACAGCATCGGCGAGGTCGGCGGCGTAGGGGAGTAGCGCGAGTTCGGATGTGTCGGCGCAGTTGCCCAGAAGTGACAGCGCGGAGGCTCGTAGTGCGGTTGTGAGGTGCTGGTTCCGGACGACGGCGAATAGCGGTGGCACCAATATGTCAGCTATGATGATCATATTAGCATGATCCTGCATAATATGTGTACGAACAGGATCGTACCATAGTCCGGTAGCGCGTCACCGCATCGACGGATGACCTGTCCCAGAGCTTCGCCAACCTTGAGTCGCGTATCCAGCTCTTGCTGCGTCAACACGCTCTCCGCTCCAATCGAGTACGCCCGCACAAGCGTCTTGAGCACGTCCTTCCCAAAGCCATCAACGAGCGCTGACAGGCCCTGCACTGCATTCAGGAAGATATAGGAGTCGGCATCTTGAATGGACTGCATGAAGATGTCGAGGATAGCAGGGACGAGCGGTGTGAGCTCGGCGGTCTCTTCACGTTTGGTGACAAGCTCCCGAAGGAGAAGCAGGCCGTGCGCGCGCACGGGCAGGATAGGGTCTTGAAGGAGCTTCAGGGCCTTTTGATACGTCTCGCGTGTAGCAGCGCCGGCGGCTGCCTTCGCAGAGCTTGAAGAAGCGGCGGACGACGAAGCCAAGCGGGCGGTGAGAACCATACGACCCTCACGCGCCAGAGCGCGAATGGCGTCAAGGTCATGTTTCACGAGTTGCTCGACTTCAGTGAGGATATCGGATAGGATAGGCGTTGTTTGAACGTCGAGTCCGGGGTTAGCTGCAACGGGGTTAGTATGCTTATTCCTTCAGGTGGAGTGACGAAACTTGCCTTCGAGAATCGAGAGCAACAGATTTAAAGCTGTACTTGTCATCTCATCGTCAGGCGGTAGCTTTGGCTTCGCCTCCGGATCTTCATCTTCATCATCGCTATCTCCTTCATCCTCGACACCAGGAAGATCATCCTCTTCCTCCTCCACGATGCGCAGATCATCGAGACCAATTCCAACCTTCGTCGTCTTTGCCTCTGGAGGCTGGGCATGGGGTGTCGAAGACGTGATGACAGAGTCAAGTACGTGCTTGACGAACGTCAATATATGCTCGGGTTTGTTGAGAATATTCGTTGTCGCGGGCCCGTCTGACATTTGGGTTTGCATCTGCACGACGAGTTGTAGAAAGAGCAAGGTCCTGCACTCCGTCAGGCCACGAAGATAAGACAAGCAGCATGCCGGTCTCACCGCGTTGGATCGCTGTCACCATCTGCTTTACTCTCCCGATACGCTTCAAGTAAGCGGACGAACAGTTCTGACGCAACATCCGTACGTTCAAGTAACTTCAGGAAGCGTACGAAGTGCGCCGGGTCCGGGCGTAATCCAAGGAAGTTGGCATCAACATCGAACTCGCCGCTCTCTTCCGCTCGCTGAAGGTCCTCAGGAGTGAATAGAGCTTGCTGTGCGCTCGTGGCCGTGGGCCTATTGCTAGTTAGCTATAGGTCTAATCAATAACGCTGTTGGACTTACTTTCCGCTACGCTTGATATTACCGGCAACATCTGCCTCCCAGTACCCGCCACGATCCTCGACACAAGACCAAAGTAGAGCGACGGCTTCATCTTGGCCTACCACACGGCCCCAGGTAAGCAGAAGGCCACGCGCGCCCTCTTTCTGAGCGGGATCGCTTGCTTTCAGCTTCTCGAGGGCGCCCAAGATGGCGTATAGTGCAGGGACGATTGGCGAGAGGAGGACGGAGATAAGCGTCGGCGATGGGTCGGTGTTAGCGAGCAGCGTTTGTAACAAGGATAGAGCGGTAGTTGGTGAAGTATGCAGCTCGGGTGTGCCGTCGTCAAGCATAGTATTGCGGAGGAAGGGCGCGTGTAGGAGCGGTACGACGATGCTGGCAGCTACACCACCGGAAGTCAGCATGCGCGATAGAGCGAATGCCGCCGCGCGTCGATGCGCGGGTAGAGCCTCTCCACCCATAAGAGCCAGTAGTCGCGGGATGATAGTACGGAAGTACTCCTTGAGCAATGTGAGCACAATATTGACGACTCATAGATAGAGGAGGACATACGTCATCCGTCATCGCAGCCGGCGACGCGTTGATAACGCGAGCGAAGTGCTCGAGTTTCTCCAGTGAAGTGTTCTCGCCGGCGACATCATCTTCTCCAAAGACCACCGCACATAACCCGCGTACGCCGTCAGGTCGAAGCAATTGACGGCTCATCATAGTCTTGCAGGCCTTCTGCACGTGAGGCGCTGGGATTGGACTGCCGGACAAGACACCCCCGAGAGAGGCTATGGTCTGCGAAGGCGGCAAGCTACCTCATCAACGTCAATGTGCGAAGACAATTGACGTGCGAAGGCGACTTGCATTGAGAGCATGCGCATGACTAGTGGGCGGATCTCGTCGACAGCAGGGTACGAGGCAGAGAGCGGTTTGGGGATCCAGCCCAGTGCTAAAGCAGGTCGAAGGAGGCTAGTAGGGTGCCGAGTGAGGAGTGCTGTGGTGATGATGGTCTGTGGTACATTCCCTTGCACGCCAACCGGGAAGAGTAACGAGTAGAGACGCTTGGACATGGATTTTAGGGCTGTGTAGTGCTCTACCGCGTCGGATATGTCCACGAGCTTGGAACTAGACGCCGAAGCTTTGGATGGCCAAGCGGCTGACAGACTGGCGAGTAATGGCTCGGTGCCCCATTTGAACACAATGGAGATCAAAGTGCGAAGCTGGGTAGTATCCCGAGTACCAATGGATGGCGCAACACCGGGTCCGTCATCTCGTACTTTCCCGGTGCTGCTGGACGGAGTGGCCGCCGCCGCTGCTCGCTCTTCTTCGTCCAGAACTTGCTGCACGCGCTCTATGACGGACAGTGCAGCTTCGGCCGTGAGCATTTGAGCACCCTCTAGAGTGATTTCTGGCTCGTGAGCCTCCGGAAGACCCAGTTTCGCGTTATAAAGCGCGAGTCGCGAAAGAAGCAGAGACTTCAAATCTGTAGCGTTGGGTTGTGTGTTCTTGTCGCTCTGTATAAGAACAGCGCCAGCAGCTAGAATAGCCTGAAGAGACTTCGCCTCCATATATGTGTGTTCTGCGTCTCCTTGATATTGCCCAACCGGTCCAAACGGAGATAGCCTGGCACAACGTGATGGCTGGGAGCAAGATGCAAGGAACGCGGACCGATGCGCATGCGCTCTGCCTCTTACCGCCACGACCGAACGCATCGCCCTTCACTCTCTTATATATCATATTCCTGAACTCAGTAGACTTCTTATACGCTGGCACATATGTCACACCCGTTAGATGGATTGGCTGGCCCGGAACTTCCTCACGATGCACCCGAATTTCTTGGCCTAGAAACGCTACCTCTAGATATCATTATGCTTATCGTGGCGCTGCTCGATATCCAGGACATATATCGCGTAAGACAGGTGCGAGACCTGCTCTTATAGAGCGTGCAAGAGCTCATCGGTACGTATATAGTGCTCGAAACACCTCGCATTCTTGCTCTCCTCACATCCCGTCTGGCACGCCGCCCTTCAGAAGCACATCAGTGCCTACAAACCTATCGTCCCCCTCGATATTTCTGCACTCGAGCTGTCCACGAATGATATGGGCCGCGCCATAGAGCGGAGCGCGCTTTTGAGTCGGGCGTGGACTGCAGTGCGTCCCAACCGAATGCACATCGCCGAGTTTACACCTCCGCCTGCACCCAATAACCACGAGCGCAAGCCTCTGCGCTTGGAGATGCTCAGGCATGGCGGACACTGCTATGCTCTTGTGGGCTACTATACGTCAGGTCGGTTTGAAGACGCTGGACGACATGTCCTATACTGCCTGGACCTCGGCGAATCTCGATCCGGACCGTCTGAAACCAAGTTTCCCGACTTGCTCAAGGCGTGTGCCCGTATGGACCTTCCGCAGGTTGTGCACGTCGTATCGAATGAGGCGTACGGTGAAGCACCTTTCGCAGTGGCTCATGTGGAGCAACCAGACGCCGAGTACGCAGTCATCGTCGATCATCGAAACCGATACTCATATCACGCAGTGAGATCGTATTCAAAACGTATCTTCTGGACTTCGCTTCTTCAGCCACATCCTCCATAGACGACGAGACCGAGCTACCCATCTTCGGTCTTCACAAGCTTCGTAGCTTCACGACGAAAGGCGCGCCACTTCTGTTCAGCGGCAACGTGCTAGTCACTGGCGATAAGAAAGGATTTCTGTGGATCTACGATACCCGCACTGGAAGCATGATCTACGAACTAGAGGGTGGCAATCCTGAGGTGCGCTTCAAGCCCTCTTTTCTCAATCATCGCTAATCGTGTGTCACTTATAGGCCAACGAGACGGCGCGAGTGATGCTGAGGGAGGACATCCTTGTCGTCCTCGGATATGCTTGCGTCCGCGTATTCACATTCCCTGAGCCTCTACAACGCCCGGCCGATCGTCCGCTGGAGTTCTCTGCCCCTCCGAACCTCGACCTCAGCGACACCCAGATGCTTAAGCCCAGTGTTACCCATCCGTGGCGCTGGGGTCTCGAAATGCTCGCAGCTGCTCCCCTTGTACACACGCATGCGAGCGGCCAGGCGCATAGCCGCCCGCAGATCAACTTGTTCGTCCGCTTCAGATCGTGGTACCCTTGGCCGATCAATGTTCGTACCTCTGTACATCGTGTCGATCAGCGTCTCACCTGCCGCCACAGATGCTACACCACTACGTACTCTCGCCCGGTCCAGACGGGATGTACGCCACCGCGCCATCTTTGAGGCTCTACACGTACTCCGCGTTAGACCTCTTCTCGGTATCGGACGTGGCCATAGGCCAGCACGGGACTGTTCTATGGACAGACACGCACAACTCAGACCCTCGCGCACCCGGCGGACAGCGTATCGCGGGCAAGATTCTCCGTCCCGCGCCAGGCGACCAAGAGCTTGAACAAACCGTTGAGAGTCTGAACGATGTCCAGGGTCAACCAGCTCACTCTGAGTTGAACCCCTCCATAGACCGGTACGACAAGGGTACGACGATGGTCTTCGACGTGAGGCGGTCAGCGGAGGTATGCAAACTTGCTATGGACGAGGAAGCTGGACGAGTGGTCGTTGGTCTTACGAATGGGAATGTCGAGGTGTGGGATTACATGCCCGACACATACGCGTAGAATTCCATGAATTATCCGGTTAACGACGCGTGGTGCTATGTACAAGGGTACAATGTTCGAACATGAATAAGGATAGATAAAGGGTACAAGGGGTTGTTTCCTCGAAATAAAAGGTCGGGCGCCCAGCGCCAGAAGAAAGAAGGTCATGAGCTCGTCAATTCGTCGGGTGTGCAGAGGTTGTTGCGGTATTGGTAGCGGCGGTATTCGTACGCGTTATTGCGCTATGCGTCTCAGGGTTCGGGATATCCCATCCTGAGCCTTCGTCTTCGTCGTGCAGTCGTCCGACTGTACCGCTACTCTGGGTGTCCGAGCTGACGTTCTTCGGCTCGGGGAGCATAGGTGCCTCGTCGTCGCCTCGCGGGATCGGGCCGAAGAGAAGCAGGTTTGGTCGGGTAAGCAAAAGTAGCGATACGTTGAATACGCCTGAAAGGGTGTAGGTGTAGTCGACGATGAAGGTTGCGACTGAAGGAATGTTGGATGGTTGGCCTTGTGCCTCCAGGCCGAAACCTACCCAGCGAATGACGGAGACAGGGCAGATCAGGATAGAGTAGATGGCCGGGTATCTGGTTCGCTTGTAAGTTTATATGCACTGGGTTGAGTGATGTGGAACGTACGCCAAGATAGAGAACGCGCGACGGCGGCGGCCAGAGAACTCCAGAACTGCCGGGCGAGGATGGATGCGGAAGCGCCACCAGCGCTCGGGGTCCACCGATAGATTGCCCTGACTCCAGAAGAAGAGCGGGACGTAGAGGATGATGGAGATTATAAGCGCCAGCCATAACCAGAGGTACTCGCCGCCAATGCGCTCGTTCGCATATCGCGAGCTGATCCAGCACCAGTACTGTATGCGACATCAGAATTGGCTAAGACAAGAGACAGAATGTACGCACGGGTGTTGGGTTGTAGAATGGGAATTCTTCATCCTTGTGCAAGCCGATCCCGAGTCCAACCCAAAGGGCAACAAACAAGTAGATCAAACCGACGACGATGGACGCCGCAGTGCGTGAGTGAAGACCCCGTCGCCAGAATACACTCATGAAGGTGTGGATAGTGATGACCTTGATAGCAGCTCAGTTACATGCCTGAGATCAGATTCAGATGAGTGATACGCACCAGCGTTGTACACGCCACACCGGTCTCGCCGAACTGCTGAAGCGCGCCTGTGTATGACGATCCATCAGCAACCGCAGCGTTTGACACCCCGTTACAATCACGCACCTTGCGCCGTGCAGTATTCGCCGCTGAAGGTCCTTCCTAAGTACACCCATCGGATGGAGGTAACTTTGCCCAAAGCTTGGATGATGTCGAGGGTGAAAAGAGAGAGCATGTAGATGTCCGTCGGCTCCCTGAGTAGCGTCCAGCTCCCGCGAGGCGCGTACTTGCGATGCCGGAGGATGTTTCTCTGTTATCAGCGGGTCAGTTGCGATGCCTCAGATGTAGAACCTGCAAACGCACGATGATGAGGCCGAAGAGTATGACAACGGCTATGATAGAGATCATGCCGGCTTGAATACCGAACTATCAAGGTGCAGTCAGTGATTCGTCCAATTGCAATGGAAGTCGACGCACTGAGAGACCAACGCTATCTCCGCGAGTGAGACAGTATACATTGGGAAAGTCGCTATCCTGCGAGAGTGCGTAGTCCTCCGCGGAACACGCAGTTCCATTGACGCCCGACGGCATGATGATTCGTGAGCGAGGTCGTAGCAGATGGCCTGCACCTGACTTCCAAAAAGATACGTAGCAAACGAAACGAAAGTCGTAACAGAGTACCGAGGTACAAAAGGGCGAAGGGAGAAAGAAAGAACGGTTCCGACGCGGGATCAAGCGCGGGGAAAGAAGAAGTGGTCCATCGTTGTAGCCGGCGCGGCTTTTCAATGTCCGTCAGAGGCTGCGTAACCACGGTTATCACTCCAAGATGAATACAAGCTCCCGTGGCGATGCGAAGGAGGAGGTCTGCAGGGCCGTGTGCGCCCATCATTGACGAGTCTATTCGAGATCAGCAAGCGCGGGCTGTGTCCCGACAATGATCAGGAGCAGGACTGGTCACAGCCAGCATAATGTCCATATAAGATAGCCCCAAGAGGCAAGATGATGGCCATGTAAGTCAACTTTCAAATCCGTCATACGTACGGTCCAGGCTGAGGCACGTAGAGCAAAGCACCATCTGGGATGAGCTGGATCGCTACCTGCTACCGGCCATCATTGTGCTCCTTCCGATTAGACCGTGCATGCGTAGACAGAGGGGGCTTGGCCAGTGATGAGCCTGTGATTGTTTGATTCACTTGTCAAGAGACGATAAAGCTCTGACATAGCAGTGGTGGTAGAGATAGGGTTCGGGAGGATAGCCGATGGAAATTTCCAAGAGCTATGTTACATACCTAATCTACCGTAGATGTCAGATAGGTCTGTGATACCCATGTAAATCAGGGTAAATCAGCAAATAATGATTGCAGGGTAGAAGGTCCCCGTACCTGCCGTATCGTGCTTCGGTCCCCTCTCAGAACACCCCAGAAGCCGATGTCTCGTCTTGGAGATGGTCGGAAGCCCGGGGAGAGCACTATCACCCCGACAGCTCCTGGTGCGGTCGTGGGAGAGTTACCCATGTCGGCGCGAACAGGCTTACAGCTGCGTGTTGGCTTGCTCTGCACGCTGTCGATGTTCCGAATGGCTGTCAATCAGTCCAGGACAACCTCAGAACCGTACTAAGAGGAGAAATCGCGTATTTTACGGCCGCGAGAGGGGTCCTGAAGCAATTTCCCACGCATTATTATTCGATGTAAATTTCCGGTATTTTACGTATGTAAAATAGCCCACTTTTCGGGAGCGTGTAAATTACCTGTCAATGTCAGATAGGTTTCCAATCCTCCCGAACCCTAGGTAGAGAGCAGATCGCCAGGGACCCTTCCGGTTGCAGCGGGTAACACTTGTGGGCGCGCAAGGGCGCGCGCGTAAGCCAGAGTCAGACGCGCTCTCGTGACTTGCTGGTCTCGCGTCATACGCAACGCGAGGATGCACGGCGGGCGACGAATGGCGCGCCACATGGCTCGGTAGCTACAACAAAGGCTCGTACGCCTCACTCATACAAATCCAAAGGACTAAAGCGTAGACCGCGTCTCGTACACCTCTGATACATACAAAAAGACACGAAAACACCTGCGCTCATGCCATTCTATATGCCTCTCATACTAGTTCGTCCTCATCCCCCGACTCATTCTCTGCATCACTACCATCCCAGAACTCATTGTCAGAAGGAACATTAAACCCCGGTGAACTGGCGCGACTATCATACGAGCTAGCCTCGCTTCCCTCGTGGTACGAGTAGTCGCTATCGCTTTCCTCTGAAGGTGGCGCTGATATACCGCTCTCGTAGCCGTCTGCAACATGCTTTGAGCCTGGTAAAGGGAGGGCACGACGCCGGGCGCGTGGTCGTGGGTGGGGCATGCGGAATTTATGGGTGGTGAGGGGTGCGGGGCGTTGAGAGGGGGTGGCAGATGGGGAGGGAAGGATGTCATGCAGGAGCTTTGACACTGAGCGCACGCGCGCAATAGTGGCATCAGAGTCGCTTTGTACCACCGCATGTGAGTCGACTTTGCCATCCTTACTTGAGCCAAGGTGCTCGCGCAGAGAACGATAGCCATCGTGCTACATGGTTAAAGCATATTCAGGGCATTAGCTTGTGGAGAAGCAGCAGGTGCACGTACGCTCGCATCAATATCTCGGTCCGATGAGCCTGCAGGTGTCAGCAGTCCGAGATGAACGTGACGCCTGTGAGTAGGCGTCGCAGGTGGTGATAGAGCCGACGCGCGAGCGTTCCGTTTGGAGTCTCCCTCTGAATCTGAGGCAGAGATGTGGTCCAGCTCGCGATCAACAAGTCCACTTTGGCCTCTACGCGTAGGCGTAGGCTCCGGCGTTTGTAGCGATGTAGGTCGTGCACCTGTCCTTGTGCGCTTGTGGGTCGATGGAGCAACTGCCAGCTTGCGCTTGCGCGTTCCTACCACAGGATCTTCGAAAACCTAAACGAGGCATCAGAGATCGAAGTCAGTTAACTGTCAATGTAGAGAACGTACAACGTCGTCTTGCTCTCCAGCCCCCTTCTCCTGCGGCTCTCGCGCTCTACCTCTCTTCCTCCGCCTCTCCAGCCTCCCAAACGCATACCCGGCAACAGCGGCGCCGGTAGTCGTGAGCGCCGTCACCCACGCAATGTCAACTGTGCTGAGCGTAGAGAGCATGATGAATGCAGGCGTAGTCGAGATGGTGGTACTAGAGAGGTGGGTCAGGCGCAAGGCGAAGTTGTTCTGATGCGCCGCTCGCTTATGGCCACCGCGGCTTTTGTGGCACCGCGCCGGCCGGGCTTTGACTTGTGGTCAGACCGCAGGTCAATGCAGACGACGTGGCTCTCTTCACTCCCCCAAGTCAAAGCGTTGAATGGGCAGGTTAACTCAATGCCTGTGCAGTGGTAAACGGACGGCCTGAGCCAAGCCAACCACACCCGTTTTGGGCGAACAATGGGTTCGGCAACTCGCGCTATCATCGCATCCTCCGTGCTCCTCCGCAGCATCCTGCCTCTTGCACAGGTTGCCGCCCGTGACTCAATACCAGTTCAATCTGAAAGGGGACTAGCCCTGAACACGGGCGCATCAAGCACGATGGGATATGTAAAAAGTACAAAAACTGCGGACAAGCCGCTTACGATTAAATACCCGACGCACGCCGCGCTAGCGCAAACGTGGTAGTGCCCGAAGTACAAAGAATCTAAGTAAGAGGGGGTGGTCATAGCGGTAATGGGAGAGGCGGAGTTGGAATGAAACTCTACGCAGTCGAAACAGAACGCGAAGAAGACTGACGAGGCACCAATAACAATACCAGTGTCAAGAGATGAAGCTGTGGGTGAGGAGGGATATTATCGCAGGTATTCCAGACCGCGAGTTGGATGGGAGATTGGTAGGATATATTCGTAGTAGAAATGTCCGATAGTGGGGAGGCGTCATGGGGTCAAGCCTTCAAGACTCGAGGCGTGAGGAAGGGGACATCATAGCGCATGGTCAGAACCAGAGTCCGAAGCGAAGAGGCGTTTACATGGGAATGATCGGTAGACGTTCGGGAGAGAAACGAGAAGATGTTACAAGCGATTTTGGGTCCGTTGTTTGGGATTCGAATCATTCAGTTTCTCAGTTCTCAGTTCTCCTTCGTGCTCATCGCAAAAGGCGCGACGGGGTCGACCGGGCTCGGATGCATGCTCTCCATAGGCGATGCGAATCCCGTCTGAAGCTTGAACGGGGCAGGGACCTCGCTACGCAAGAACGATGCGCTCTGTCCGAACGTAAGCGCCGCGGTATGGTCCGAATTGTGCGCGCGGTGCAGCAACGGGCGCCTCGTGGGCGTCGTGGGGAATGCTTCACTGGTTGCACTAGCGGGCAAAGGCGGAAGCTCGGGAAGCGGCATGGCCGGCGGAGGCTTGCGCGAAGCCTTGCGAGAGCTGTGAATTCGAACATTAATATTATGATCAAACACGGAAGCAACTTTGACTTTATCTCATACCTCCGCAACGCTGTCCCGAGGCTGCCGCTACGCATGCGACCTTTAATCGCGGGAACGGCCGCCGCTCCCCCAGCGCCGTGCATATGGGCGTCAGGCTCAGTGTTGACGCTCCCGCTCCGGGAGCGCGAACCGCTGATGAGATTACGTTGGAAAGCGGCGCCTGCACTACGCAGAGGGCTGCGGACGCTGGCGAGCGGGTTTGCGTTCGGGTTGACCGTCAGACTGCTCCGACGACGACGCAGACGCGGGGCAGTCGAGTCGGTTGATGCAGTGCTCGAAGCCCTAGAGCGAGAGGCGAAGTAGTCGGCATCGCCCGTAGTCATGTCGGCGTCCTGACCATGCGGCGGGAAAGGGTTCGTGAAGTTCGTGGTGTACGTCTTGCTAGACGTCGGCGTCGTATCCGTGTCCATTGCATCGCCAGACCCAAGTCGACTTGGGCGGGGCGTAGCGAGCAAGCCCGAGGCGAAGATGGACGAATATCCGGACTGCATTCGACGGAAGGCGGTTGTACAAGGAGTTTGGTTTGTGTGAAAAGGAAAGGATAGAGGTGAAGGAGATTAGAGGGGATGGCGGTGTTGGGTGGTAGTGGTGGTGGAGAGAGATAAAAGACGCGCGAAGGCCACCAGGGCGGAATCCCAACATTTGACGTAAACTAGCTCCACGTGCCTTGTATCCTTCATCCTTTTCCGGTGAACAAGGTGCCGTCTCCTTGACGACCGCGGCTTTAGCGGATTGTGTGCTGAGTGCTCTTCCCACTCCTTGTTCTTGTCCTCTCACCACCGTTGGCAGACTCGTAGGTTCGGGCTTCGAGGTCTTTGACTCGCTCACCATCGTGGGGTCTGGCGTGCCACGTCTACTTGATCATCAGAAGCTTTTGGCTGAAGCCGCAGGGATTCGGCAAGGCGGCCGTATGCCTTGCCTCGCTTACGGACGCGCAGATTAAATGCCCCATTTACCTGGAGATACATGCCCTTTCCTCTAGGCAACCACTTCGCTCGGCTTGTCGCAAAAAATTTAGGCGGCTGGCCACCGCTGGTTACACGTAACCAGCAGTGGCCAGCGGAGCTCCGTGGCCAGGGATACAACTGAGCCACT
>KV424631.1:0-91693 GCA_001632445.1 Peniophora sp. CONT | reverse complement strand
TTTTTTATCTCGCCCACAAACGCCGCCCGCTCACCCTTAGCAGATTTTTATCGTGAGAAAGTTGTTTTACATTAAAAATCTCCTTATAAGGGTTGATATTTCATCTCCTGGCCGTCCCCTCGGCTCTCTTTCGGCTTTTGCCGTATATTTTTCCCATTATTCGACGTATTTCCGCCGTCTTCAGTTTTTTTACCGGGGCTTTCATTTCCTGTTCCCCATGGCATCCTCTCAATGAAAGACGCTCTATATTATCCATATTTAACGAATGCTGCCCGAGCTCGTAACACCATATCTTCTTCCGTACATAGCCATACTTTTATGCACATTGCACGCAACCTGCCTCACCCTTCACGGCACACCCCCCATCACCTTGCCGCTCGTCTCGTCTTATACACATCTTTCCTGCTATCGTGGCGGCCTGACATGAGCGGCGTGCAAGCCGGGTGATCCATCGTGGATCGCCGTACTCGGGGGATGTTGTAAAGCCTCACGCTATTTAGTTCGAGCAGGTGCCATGTACGCGCCGAGGTACGTTGGTGGACGCATGCGATGCCGAATATGTCGTCGTAGTCGTAGCGCACATGTGCCTCGCTGCCACGTTCAACGAATGTAGTTGATATCTCGTCGGCCGCGCCGCTGTTGAGGTCTGCAATCATCCACATTTTGTCTATATCCATGCTCCCGATACGTGTTTCGAGCACTCACGTTTCGACCCTTTTCGTACGGATGCTCGTACGTGTGAGGAAATGACCGTCGTCAACGTACGTCCCGTCGCGTACTGCGCATTTCGGATGGCGCGCCGGGTCGAGATATAATTCGCGCTCGTCGTCGTGAGTACCGGTATGGAGCCGAGCTTTTTGCCCGAGCCGCATGATGAAGTTCGCGTCGAAGGGGGTGGGAGACGTCGGTTTAGAGAGAACAATGTTCGGCCGTGTATCGACTGCTGTGTGCAGCTACGAGATTGTGACGCGTGTTGGGTGTGGCAATTCGGTTGACATGGCCCATGCTGCATAGTGACCTCGCGATGAAGATGGCGTGTATCAGGAAAGTCATTCGGCTAAGCGCAGTGGGTGAGTGCTTAGCAAGGGCGGGTACGTTTAGAGGGCGTTGGGACGTACCACTTGGTGAAACAAGGTTCCAGCATGTCGACGCCGACCTGAGTGTACAGTAGTTCGTTGAGTTCGCAGTACACGGAGAGAACATTGTCCTATCATATCGCAAAGACGTACCATAAGTGCTAAACTTGGTTGAGACGTCACGTCGAGCGGTCGCGCATACGGTCGGTCAGGACCGTGGCTCTCGAGAGTTTCTCGAGTCGAGGTCGTCTGATCCTGACCCAGATGAGCGCAGACGCGAGCAGGCGATCGCCAATGCGGGCCCGGCAAGGACAGGTTCAATGCCGATGAGGCAGCAGGTCGAGTCGGAGCGAGCAAAAGCGCGAAACTACGCGGGCGCAACTACAGAATGTAAGGGAGGTAGAGCTAGCCGCTATTGTACAGTCTGAATCAGTCTACGTTTAAAAGCGTCAGATAGACGACCCACCAAACGTCGAGATGACGGGAGCAAGACACGTCCTCGACACGCGCGCTACTTGCTCACATACGCGCCAACTTGCACGGCTGAGGCCGCGGCTGGGTGCCAGATCGTTCGAGGTCTGCTGAAAAGCGCGGCGGCAATATGAGACAGTACACAGCGTAAGTCGAGTGCCGCTACTGGTATTGTATGAAGTCCGGACGTCGAGTCAGTAAAGGACGACGAACGGCGCAGACGTGGGCACCGAGAGCGACTGACGCGGAGTGCTTAAACTCTGTGCTATGATGTGGTCGCGGCGTGCAGATATCAAGAGAGGTGGTGACGGGAGAGGAATGGGTGGACAGCGGCAGTAGGGAGATCAAGCGTAAGCGACATGGTGGGAGCGGGAGAAGAAGGACGTTGTGGCGTGATGCGGCCGCGGGACTTCGTTCTTCTCGCGCCCATCTACGCAGTAGTCGTCCAACGCTCGGGCAACTCGACACGTCCTGCATACTGGACACGGAAACATTTAAGTGGAGTATGAGCTAAGAGTTACATAGAGAGTTCGTTCTTGTTGAGTCGGCAGTCTGTGGGACACTCCATGGTCGAGGTGATGTCGCCAACGTTCGCCGCTCATTCTCGCTGAGGCTACGCGTCTACTTCGACACATATATCTTTCTATCTGGAGACTACTTCTAGCGAAGGGTACGAGGGTGTATATACAAGAGCAAAGTCTACAACAGCTAACGACACATACAACAGCTTATCCATCCATTGTGTCCCATGCAGCAGTACAAATCCTAAGGTCGCGTACACTCGATACAGCGATAAGCAACAGGTGGTCCTTCTCGAACATCCCCAACACCTTCGCCATATCCTCGAGCATGAAGTCCTCCATCTCCTCCAATAACGCCATATCCTGCCTCTCGTCCTCGCCTATTGGTCCGCGCCCGCTCCGTTTATTTCGCCGCTCGGCCAACGTCGCGAGCTGCCGTTTGCTCGCGTCGATTATGGAGGCATGGTAGTCGGGTGGTAGCGTGCTGGGGCCGCCGAGCAGGAGCAGGCATCGGTGGTAGCACTCGTATAGTGATGCGAGGGAGGTCGTATCCGTTTCGGTCGCGATGCAGGAGGTCATTTGCGAGAAGACGGCGGCTACCATCGCGTTCGTCAGCGTATTTCTCGAGCGACCGCATTGTAGCAGTAATGGCAAAAGACTGGTAGGTAGTCAATACACGGATGCGAGTAAAGGATGAAAGCACGCACGTCGACCCAGCTTCTTTTACGCCGTCATGGAAGTAGAATCGCAGCGCGGGCAAGGCGAGTTCGAGCGTTTGGGAAAGGTAGGGGGCAAAGGCGGTGCCGAGCGTCGAACAGTGGATCGCCAGCGTCTCGAACGCCTGGTTCTTCTCTTCTATAGCGGCCGTCCGCACCGATACCCGCTAGCCGTCGAGCTTCATAACCTCCCATCCCTCCACCGGCTCCCCCATACCGTCCGTTTCTGTGCGCGCAGTCAGTAAGCAAGTAGCTCGCAGCAAACGAGCGACGCACCTAGGACGCTGACCTCCGCTTTCGCGCTTGTCGCGCGCAATAGCGGAGGCATGACAGCGGGAAGCCATGGCTCAAACTCCGGGCCTAGTGCTTGACATACCTTCACCCATGTAGCGATGAGGTACGAGGGAAGAAGCGCGTCGCCGGGATCTGGAGGTGAGTCTAAAGAGTGCCGTTTGTCAATGAATGCACCGAGAACTACATCGAGGGGACATACTCTGTATCCGCATGAGGACCTCAACGGGCGCGGGCGCGTCTGCTCGGAACACGTCCGTGCCGACAGCGATGGCTGTGCATAGTTAGTAACGCTCGAGACAACGGGACAGGCGATCGAAGCTTGTAAAGCGGAGAGTCGAACCTAAGAGACGTCAGAAACTGAATAGATAAAACGGCAAGTCGAGGCGATCAAGAACCATGCGAAGAATCATCTATGCAGGCTCTCGAAGCTAGATCGTTCCTATAGCGTGGTACTCATCCGCCCATGAAAGCTCTATAAGCGCTTGCGTATCTGGAAGCACTTCTGCAGCGAACCTCTACCGGCACGCACGGACGCTTGGATCAGGAAAGCAATGCGCGACGTGATAATAGCGGATCAGGAAAGAACAAAGACAGGAGACAGACAGGCAAGAGAGTTGCAGAGGTCGAGCGCGAGATATGTACTGTGGATGGGAGAGGAGAGACTGGAAGTTGAGGAGGAAAGGGGCCAGTATAGAAGTACATGGGAACGAGAGACTACTAGACGATAGACGAGCGAGTGGCGACGATGATGGTATTGGGAGAACTGCGAGCAGTAGATATGGAGAGAGCGGCGAATGTCAGATGAGGAGAGACGGGGATGGGCGGTACGAGGAAGGGTGGGAAGACCTATAAGCTCTGGATCTGGACGATGAGGAACTGCTTCTCGTCCGTGAATTGCTCATCTGTACAAGAACCGTAAGCCATGATATCCGCACACGAGAAAGAGGCATATGCGTACCATCCTTGTCGTTGTGGAAGTTCTTGAGGAAATCAAGAAGTTTATCCTTGTTTCGTCTGAGGATGCTCTCGATCTGTGGCGGCTTCTTCGGGTTCGCTACGAACACCTACAACCCGAATCAGTACTCCCTCATACCTCTCACATCCCGTCAGCGCAAACGCACCTTGAACACATGAAAGGCCTCGAACTGAATATTCTTGCTCTTATCGCGCAGGAGGTTCATCATCATCTTCAAATTGGCGTCGTTGGCGATGTAGCGGGTCATGACGGCAAAGTTGGCGCGGTCGAGCAGGATCTCGCCCAGTAGCTTGAGGGATTGGCGTTTAGTGACGTAGTTGTTGGAAAGGATGAGGGTCGTATACGAGTTGAAAAACTAGCCAACGCGTCTCAGTCGAGGGACTCCGAAACTGCCTAGGGAGAGGGCTAGGATAGACGTACCCGGTCGTAGTTCTTGTCCAAGTACTCCGCAACCATTGGCTTATGCCTCGTAAGCGTATCCTTCAAGCTCGTATACGCATCCGTCGATATCCCGAACGTCGTAGTCTCGATATAATGCGGGAACTTATAGAACTGTTCCGAATAAAGCAAGATCTTGCAAAGTCCCTCGTGTCGCAGCATCTCCCGCAATATTATACCCGTGTTCAGCGCAATCTCCTCGTTCTCGTATCCAGCCAAGGCGGCGAACAAGACCTCGCGTTTTCCAGAGATGTATTCTACTGTGGGCCAGCGAGAGCCGATCTGTCGACGGAGGAGGTTGTTGAATATTTGGACAACATCTTTTCGGGATTCGAAGTCGAATTTGGCTATGTGGGTCACGAGGAGGTATAGGAGGTCGGTGCTGTACGTTTCCTGTGCGAGCTGGGCCAGAAGTTCGGGTACGGGTTCTGCGCGCATAACCGATATTAGACCCAGAGCCACAACGGGTGATGGGAAGGCACGCACCTCCGTCGCCGTACAACAGACCCTTTATCTGCTGCAAACTCTTGCTAATCTCCTCGCTAGCCTATCATCGTCAGCATCGCACCCATCCTCCCATAACCAGATGCAAACGCACCTTCCGCCTGGCCTCGCCCGGCGGCGCCGTCTCCAACCTCTGGACGTTATCGCGCAACCCGCGAACGAGCTCTGGTGGTGTCCGCTGCTTCGACTTGAAGAAGTTCATCGTAGTAGGAAGAGTAAGGTGGTGGAAGGAGGCAAGATGTGGCCGGCGCGCGATTCGAACTGAACGGCACATGGACAAGGCGCCGAAAGGCACGCCAGTCACCTTAACTCGATTCAGCTAGCAATCGCGTGCGGACGCTCGGAGCAGATCTCTTTATGTGTAAGATAATTGATACATGCGGTATGGACACCATACTGACCTACCAACCCGTCAGCCTTACGCCGAACCTTCGCAAGACCTTCTCCAGCACTTCATTTTGGTTCAAACTCTGCGCTCTACATAACTCCTATCTCCTGAAGGTATTGACCCGCGTTATAGTAGTAATCCTGCCTAGAATAGAAAATGTAGACAAGTGTTCGATTATGGGAGTATAGCCGACGCCAAAAGCAAGACACTAGCAAAGCAGATGCGATCGACGTTCAGGGGTAGCATGGCGGTGTTCGAGCTCCCGGCTGAGAAATCCCGCGAAGGTAAGCGTCACTAGAGGGGATGGTGGTGGTTGTAGAAAGAGCGTAACGCAAAGCTCAAGACGCGGCGAGAAAGCGTCTGCGCTGCTTTGCTTCGAACCACCGTCCGTGCGGTCTCCACAAATTCTTTGCTTTCTGGATGTTGCTCGTATACAGTGTACACCGACTCGTCTGCTCTTGCTACTGTCTATTGCGTTCCAGAAGCGTGATGCGCTTTACACAACGCTGCACCATGGCTGAAATTCGCGGGCCGGTGCCGCATTTCTGTACCAGCATCATGCATGCTATGCTGCGCGTCCCATTCCAGTATGCATAGTCCCAGACGGCTTACTTGCGATCTTCTACTCCTGAACACTTCTGGCTCCATGTATCGGCCCAATCAGCGCACCAAAGTGTCTGTCGATACGGCCTATAATTTAGTATAAATCCGCATTAAAGGTTACATATCATACAGTAGAATCATACACAGGTTTTATACCGCAGTTCGTGAGATCTTCGCAGGCGCGCGCAGCTTCACCGGTACATACCTCCGCTCCCTCCGTTCCCTTCGCTTTCGTAAGCTCGCGTGTATTGCATGTTTCGCCCACGAACCCAGCATGTAGTTCATGCACTGCTCGCCAGTGCGTAGTAAGCTAATAACCGTGCTGTGTGCATAAAAGGCAGACGGCCACTTCCAGAACGCCCACGCATAAGCGACGAGCACCTTATGCAGTGTCTCGAGTCGTGTCAAGACATCTGTGGGCTTTGCAACTGGGCCGCCAGTCTGTTGCGCCTTCACCGCCTCATCCAATGCCTGAAGCAGGCCCGCGGCGCTCGGAGCTCGCGTAATATCCACGCGTCCTTCGGGTCCGGACCATTCGCGCAAAAGCTCGAGGATGGCGATCGCAGTATCGTCCTCGCTTTTACTGCTAGGACACGGGATGTCCAGTGCGTCCTCCCGGTCGCGAGCCGTAAGCTGATAGACAGCTGAATCGACGGTGGCGAACATCAAGCGCATTCCCTTTCCAAGCACAGTAGTCTCCAGGTGTGGCGGAAGCCGCGAGCAGAACGTCAGCGCATCTAGTGCGACCACTGCAGACGAGCCTGGGGGCAGCGCACGTATAAGGCGCGCAAACGTTCCATCGGTAAAGTCGACGTATGCCTGTGCGAGCGGAGTAATGGGCGAGTCAAACGCGGCTTTGACAGCGGGCAAGTCCTCCTTCTTCAACGTCGTGACGATGCCTATGTTCGCGTCGTTGTCTTCATGCAACCCAAATCGTCCCGCGCGCCCGCCGATTTGTTTAATCGCGCTGTTGGAAAGCTGCTCCTCGCACGACGTCAAACCGCTATACTTGGATATCTGCGTGAAGATAACACGACGGATCTTGAGGTTGAGCCCCATACCGAGCGCGTCGCTGCCAACGAGGACGTCGAAGCCCGAGTTTGGGTCGTTGAATAGAGCAGCCTGCTCGCTGCGCACATCGGGCGGGAGCCGTCCGTATGCAACGGCGCAGCGCAGCTTTGTTCGACGCTCGATCTCTGCCTTGGCGGCAAATATGCGCGACCGACTGAAAGCGACGACGCAGTCGCCCTCCTGCACGTTGGAGAGATCGCCTAGGGGTTCGTCTGCCACTCGTAGAGGGCTGAGGCGCTGATAACGGTTCACGACAATGTCGTCGCCCGTGTCGCGGAGTAACGCTTCGACGAGTGGTACCGCTGACTCTTCTCCGCAGATATGTACCTCTCGCGCGGGCACGCCCAGGACGGCTGCCGTCCATGAGCGACCGCGGTCGGGATCTGCAATCATCTGTATCTCATCGATGACTGCGACGTCGCTGAGCTTCTGGAAGTCGCACATCTCGACGGTGCACGCGGTGATAGTCGAACCCTTGACATCGCGACGCTCCTCGCCCGTAATCATGCTACACTTGCGAGCGTAGCGCGGGTCTCCGTGCGCGCGGATCGCAGATAAAGCAGGCTGGCCATTTCTGGGAAGCGGGGCAGCGTCGAGATTCGTCTGCTCGTCGGGTTCAGGGTACGGGTCTGAGGCCGGGTCGGCGCCGAGCGGTACGATCTGGCCCGAGTTAAGACGGGAAAAGATCTCGAATGCGAGAAGACGTAGAGGGCCCATATATTGCCCACTACGCGCAGCGGCCAGGGCACTGAGAGCGTTGTGTGTCTTGCCTGAATTGGTGGGACCGACGTGCATGATGATCTTCCGGCGGAGACGGCGCGCGTCTGAGAAGCGATTTGCGAGGCGGCGGTAATCGAGCTCGTTGGCAACGGCAACCATACGGAAGATGGTTTCAGAGCTGACAGCGGTTCGAAGCTCAAAACTCGACGCATTGTCCGCGACCCAGCTGTATAGAAGTTGGTTGAGGGCGCGGTCGGCGGAATCCATGGTTCCGTCGGTCGAGAGCGCATTCCAAAGGCGTTCAATATGGGCTGGGTCGTCGGACATACTGCGCCATGCGGAGCCGTGGCGTATGCTGGCGGAGAATGCGCTAAGAAGAGGGTTTAGCTCGGTGCTAGCGATCCCAAATGACCGCAGACGAGTGCGGACGGTCTCCGAGGAAGACCATTCGCCGAAGAAGCTTGCAAGCTTTTGATGCAGTTGTGTTGCTGATATATGGGGTATGGTGGTAGCTTGCGAAGTTGAAAGAGGGGAAGCACCGGTCGATGCGGTCGAGGCCAGACGGACAGCAGATAGCACAGCAGAGCGAGGGCGAGTTAGATAGGCCGAGACGGTAGCGCGACTACAAGCGAGCAGACGAAGGGAGCGTGATAAGACGTTCATTGAGAAAAACCTATTATTCTTTCCAAGGCATAGTCGCGCTGCTGTGTATACGCGCACAGGACGCGTCGATGATGGTTCAAGGCAAAACGCGACGTGACCGTGTCGACGATGACGCGCTTGTGAGACATCACACCCCGAGTATCGCTGTGCTCTAGCTTGACGTTTACCACGATCTACCTACATCGCGATCAACTATCAAGAACTCTGTACACTCGTCGTAGCCTGTGACTAGAACAGTACGCTTCTAAGCTATTTTGAGTTCTTCCCATATCGCCTGCGTGAACCTGTGCTCTTCGCCAACTGCCGACCGCTTCACACCCCCGCTTGTCTTCAACCCTCGTCTCGCAATGAGCAATCCAGACGTTCCCCACCTCACAGCGATGATATCGTCGCACAATCCCTTCCGCTCCCCGGCTGTCTCTGCACAGAATACTGGCATCTCAGCGCAGACCACCGGCTCGAACAATCCGTTTCTGTCTACGTTAGAACATGGTCAACAGACTCTAGGTCGATCTCAATCCATGAATAATCTTGTAGCGACACCCGAGATACATGAGCATGGTCCGACTGGACCACGACCTTGGGACGATGGTACACCAGACTCGGACTCAGACGACGAGGACGCACCTCCAGAGCCTACGCCGGCGTTAGACGCGGGATCTCCTACTCAGCCTCGCTCGCCATCAGGGCCGCCACCACTTCCCGCGCGTACCAATACACTTAGCTCGCCATCAACATCTTCGCCTCCAAATACAATCCCGCCACCTTTACCCGCCCGCCGCGAGAGCACGGCTCAACAAGCGTCATACGCGCCACCTCCCGGGCCACCGCCCACTCGAGCAACATATGCGCCTCCACCCGGGCCACCTCCTGGTCACCGAGCTGCCGCTACGCAAGCATCGCGGCAAGACAGCCTCGGTCCGCCACCAGGATCGCCGCCTTTGAACCCACAACCCGAGATCGTCTTACCACCGGAGCTGCAGAACCTGCCCCACGCTCCAGACGATCTTCCACCCGTTTACTCGTCCACCGCAAACACGCGCGCAGGCGAGGAAACGATCGATCTTGGTCCTCGACGTCCATTTCAGCGCGCACCACCACAGCCTGCGTCATCGGCTGTACCCGCTTCGCAGTCCACCGCCTCACTCAACACGCAACCTACTTGGAATCAGCCATCGAGGCAGAATGAGAACGTCGCACGTCGTGCAGTTCCACCTGCTGCTCCAGCTATCGGTAGCGCACGTCCGAGCTGGCAACCTACACTCGACACAACAGCGCCTACACGTCCGCGTAGTGCCTCCACAAGCGCGACGACACCCGCACGAGAGAATCTAAGTGACTTTGCCCGCGAGTTTTACGCCGCGGGAGCCGGGCGCCCGTCAGCTACCGAAGGAGAAGGTAGCGCCCAACCGCGATATGCACCACCGCCGGGCCCGCCGCCTGCAAATGTTCAGCGTACAGGCACGAACGCTTCTGCGAGCGGTTCGGGAAGGGGGGCGGGAAGTGTTGCTAGAGGCGGTGCTCCGGGAGCAGGGAGAGGAGCAAGAGCTACGGCTGATGCGACGCCGACTACGAGTCCAACGCCTGGACGGCCGTTGCTAAACGCAGGGTATACGTTGGAGTACCCGAATGGGTATACGTGCGATAGATGTGCGTGATTGTACACTTCTTAACATATTCCGTACCTTTGCGAGAGTGATAAACTTCGTGCTAAATGTTCTTTCTAGGTCGCAACACGGGTTACAAGAACTACGGTGCGTTGCCATTCAATCTACATTTTCCCTGTATCTTTCTTGCCAGGTTCCCAATCCTTTCCGATCGTGTGATTCTTTCAAAAGCGCTATGTCCTACGCGCTGGAAAGTGGACTGCTCCCGCCCACTCTTTGGGGGAAAGACCAACGCTTGATGTCGCGGCAAACTGCATCTCGAACGCCTTGTGTGGTTCGTGCTGCTACGAATAGCTGTACTGCGCCGGGATACTAGAAACTAGCAATACTCGTATTGCTTGCCTGCTAGACCGCGTCCTGAATGCGTGATGGGCGACGTATGACGCTACAAAGAGTCGTAACGTTCTCTCGACCATGCGTCGAGGGATGAACTGTATACATAGCCTCTGGCTGTACGTGCTGTCTTGCCTCAGCATGCTTATGGGTTTCAGTCACGACGTGCGCATTATCTTTTGCATAGTCTTCACCGTTTTTTCGTCCTTTCCCGTTTCGAAGAGAGCAGCTGCTGATTTCCATCATCAGATCCGTCTCATCCTTGTAAACGCTGCTGGCGCCGGTACTCGAAGCCATTCTCACAACTCCTAGCGCTCGCACCATGGGGCCAACCAGGCAGCCGATACCAGCGCCCGCTCCCGAACTTTACCTCTCCTCGCGGCACGCCAGGAATCGCACCGCCTGCTCGTACACCTTCGTCTGCCAGCGCGAGCAGCTTGCCAAGACCTGCTGAGCATCGGCGGGCGGTATCGAGTTCAGCATCCTCACGCACGCCTGCTCCTTCATCTCCGGCTTCACCTGGTGTATCACGCGTCGTAACTCTCGCACCGGGTGCGCGTGCGCCGCCAGGAACGACTACGATGCGCGCTGGTGACCCGCGGCTGGGCGGGCGGCTATGCTGGCGCTGCCATGGGCGCGGATGGCACTCGTTCATGATCTTCGACGAGGTTACTTGCGAAGAGTGCGGCGGACTTGGGCGAACGGATGCTGCTGGAATGCGGCTTGCCAGCGGTGGCGCGCGGTGGTAGACGTGCCTCTGAAACGATTCAGATCAGAGCTGGCGATACTCTTTACTCCCCGCCCATCTGTAACTCAGGATGAGCCGCTTTCTCTACCATATCTGCCACTTTCCACACGATGAAAGGGCTACTGTACTGTATAACCTTTCTCGGTAGACTCACACCGATCTGCTTACTGGATCCCCCCCCCCCTGGTTCGAGATTTCCTCTCCGCTTCGCGCTCGATCCAATCCCGAGACCTGACAAACGGCATATGCTCGCGCATTCATCTTTCTTGCACATCATGTATACGGACTCTTGCCCCTATCTCGACCTGACGCTTTCGTATCTAGACTTGCTTCTATCGATCCAGCAGCTGTGGACTCGTGTCCTTTGTCGGGTTCTCACTCCAGCGCTTCTGCCGGTGTATTGAAACTGGCTCGCTCGACTATGTATACATTACGAGAACGGGCAATCCACGTTCTGCCTGTTCATGCTTCTTCACTGCACATGTCTGGCCGCTCTGACACGATTCGAGCGGACATTCACATATGGCATCCGACGCGTGTTTGCCTGCCTGTACACGACTGCAACATGTGGGTAGATGGCGGGAGTGTTGGTAACGCGATCGGCGCGGGTTTGCTCGTCGCAGCGCCTGAAACGTACTTGGAGGAAATCAAGTGAGTACGAGACGAGTAGCTGGACTCTATTATAAATCTCTTATACGTCAAGTGATATTCAGGCGCAGCTTCACGGTTGTACTCGGCGATAGTACAAAGTAGGCAATTTGACTGAACGTACAGACCACTTTGAGAGCTCACAGCCGCACAAGTTTGCGATTGCTTACGGGCTTGTAATCGAAGTAGGTAGACATGCTACCTATATCCGTACGATAGCAGGATACATCCTGGCAATCATCAACCGACATAAAGTGCAGATAATATACTTTCGCGCTGCTGTTGGTATGGGACTGTGCGCGAATCCTCTTTGTGCCGCCAACTTGAACACTGCATTGCAACTGACTCGGAGCTCTGGGCGTCGTAGTATCTTTAACACCCTTGCGTTGAACAGCGTTACCTACCTATGGCTCCAGATCGTCTCCGGCGGATGCTGATCAGGTCTCAATATTCTCGTTGCACCGCACAGGCGATCAGGACCATATACTTAGGTTTACCGTCGCTTTGTCCGGCTTGGGAAGCTCTTATCCGCTCTTCTCGCAGACACACTAGCGCCTCCTCGAGGCCACGCTATCATGTACAAGAACATACTGCCCCCGGACCCTTGCCCGCGTTCCTCGCACTTCCAACTGCCGGAAGACCGGCGTATCCCGTTTCGATCGCACTCCCCGCACTATAACTTCGCCGCCCGGAACAACGCCTAAAGATCTCAACCTCGGCGCCACGAGCTTCAACGGCTTGCAACTCAATATGAATGTGATATCGCCCAGCAACCGCAGCTCTCGTCCACATATATCTGCGCGGTCGAGATGGTCGTCGCGCATCTCTTCTGCTTTCTCTCTCCCTCTTTGTTCACAGACTACGCCAATCATGTCCTCGACTTCATCGCGTTCTGAGCCCAGGCTGCGTGTCGCAATCATGTACGTCCACTTACGTCCACTCTACACCTGTCGAAGCTTGAGCTTAAGTAACTGTTTAGCGGTGCTGGCGTCGGCGGACTGACCTTAGCATATGCGCTATCGAAGGCTGACGACATCCGGATCGACGTCTACGAGGCTGCAAGTCAGTTGGCAGAGATCGGGGCTGGGATAGGGCTGTTCTGGCGCTCGCAGCGCATCTTGACGGACCTAGGCTTGAAGGATGCGGTTACCGCTCTTGGTTCGGAGTTTAGGGATGGATACGGTGTGTGTTGGTGCATTCATGTATGGCCAAGTCCTAACAACGTTCGCAGTTCCTGCTTTCAGGTGCAGAAAGTCAGATCAGGTAGATGGTGAGGATATCCAGCAGATGGTCGTAAAAGGTGCGCTTACTTGCTTAATACGCGCACTAGCCTCGCTGACTATCATGCAAGGCGGATTGACAGCCGTACATCGTGCCGAGTTCTACGACGTCCTAGTGCAGAAGCTCGCCTTGACCTCTCAATACACCACACACACATCAAAACGTCTGGTCTCGTACGCCTCCTCCAGCACTGACGGTCCTATTACGCTCTCTTTCACGGATGGCACGACGGCCGAGGCTGATGTTGTTATCGGCTCGGACGGCCTTCGCAGCGCTACTCGCGCCAACATGTATGAATCGCTGGCAGCAGAGACAGGCAATGCCAGTCTTAGGGATCATATCTCCGCACGCTTTTCTGGGCTCATATCTTACCGGACCGTCATACCTCGGGAAAAGCTCGCAGCGCTCAACCCCAACCATCGAGCATTATGCGGACCTGTACAGGTACGTGAGCGTTGTTCAGCATTGAACGTCGAGGATCACTGACCATCCGGATTGTAGTATCTCGGAAAGAACAAGGTGCATGGCCTGTCTTGTACTTCAACGGCGCTCGTCTACTCAACAGCCTGTGCAGCATATGATTGCGTACCCCATATCGAAGGGCCGCTTGGTGAATCTTGCGATGTTTGAGTGCCGCTTCGACCAAGAAGACACCGAATACCAGGGCCCTTGGGTGACAAAGGCAGATCCAGCAGAGGTCGCAAAGATGTTCGAGGGTTGGGAGGCCGATGTAGCTGACCTGATGAAGGTTTATTCGATTTCCCAAGGGTCAAAGTAGATCGCTCACTGACAGTGCATAGGCCATCCAAGAGCTCAATGTCGGTTCTTGGGTGATTAATGTCGTCAAGCCTTTGCCTACGTTCGCGCACGGTCGGGTGGCGCTGCTTGGAGATGCGGTAAGCATGTTCAGTGACCAGATTTGATAATCACTGACGTTTAGGGATGCTCAGGCTCATGCGATGACTCCTTTACAGGGTGCTGGCGCAGGACAAGCGATTGAGGTTAGTTGCCACTATCGTAGACTCTCAGAAAGTATTCACGTCGCTACAGGACGCATCCGTGCTCGCGCCGCTCCTGCGCAACCCATCTACGACACGCACGAGTGTAGCGCGCGCTCTAAGCATCTATTCGCAGATACGCATGCCCGCCGCCAAGATCGTCGTAGACATGTCGCGCGAGAACAGCTACCTGTCGGCTTTTCATACGCCGGGAGAGGAAAAAGTCACCCTGCCAGAGTTGGGCGAGCGCATGCAGCGCTGCTGGGAAATGACACACGGCCGAAATGACCCACTGGAAGACGTGAAGCGGGCGCTGGAGATGTTGGAGAAGAGGGCCGATGCTTGATTTGGCAGATTGATATTTATTTAGCGATGCACTACGCAGAGCCGCGGATGAAGTCTTTCAAGTATGATATCGAAATGAAGGGTGAAAGCAAAGTCATTGCTCGTTGATTGCTCGCGTCGGGTTGGCATCAACTCGCGCGACGGAGTCTGCCGGGTTTCTCCCACAGGCAAAGTAGCTCAACTGCATTGGCGCGAGTGCGGAGTTGCTTTCCCGCTCTACATAGAAGCGCGGAGTCAACCGTGTTCTACTCTTGGTGGAGTACACATTGCTGGAGAGGACGATCTCAGGCTTCGAGATCGCTCAAGTTTGCACAACGTGAAGCAAACAAAAATTAGGTTTGGGACGAGCGAGCGAGTACCGGGGACACAATGCTATACAACATGCGCTATACAACATGCCTAAGAACGGGAAGTGCTTGTCCGTGAGTACTGAGGGGGTGCGGTACGTGGAGGTACGAGGTACTCCGTCTGAGGTGCGCGATTTGACGGTGACCAAGCGTCTAGGAAGTGAGCAATGCGCTCAACCTGGCGTGCCACAGTAACAAGATCAGGAGAAGTAGTGGACTCCGTGCGGGAGTGCGTGCGAGTGTCATTTGCTCTTGCGGGCGCTGGCAAGACGGCGAGGGAAGTCAATGACTCTCCTACGTATGCCTTCTCGTTTGAGTTATACTCCGAAGAGTCTAAGCCTGGGCGAGCAGTAAAAGGTTCGACCAGTGCGTGAGCCGGCAGTCGCATTGCCCTTGTTGCACTCTTTTTGTGTACCCGTCGTCGGCGTCGTCGACAGACGGAGAAGAGAATGGCGCCTAAACCGAGGAACCCAACTACACCGCCCACGACGCTCCCCGCAATCGCGGCAATGTTGACATGACGATTCGATGTCGTATCGCTACTGAGAATCATTGGGTGAGCACATATAGAATCGTCTACGAATAGCCACCGTAGACGCACGAGTTTTTTGTCTGCTCAGCATCCGTCGCAATGACAAATCCAGCGGTCAGTACATCCATGGCGGCGATACTACCCAGCGCGTCAAAGGTCGTAGTAGCCGGGCCAATCCACGACGAAGAGTACTGACTAGCGCCAGGTAGTCGAGCGAGGGTCGTCACTGCGTGGTACTAACATACAGATTCAGATGACTGAGAATGTTCAGGGCGTCTGCACGCGCACCTGAACATTGACGAATGCTTCAATGAGCGTAGCCATTGGTGTACCTAGGTTGAACATTCTGGCCACGAGGAGACCTCGCAGAAGTAGGCCTGTAATGAATATCGTTAGCCAGTATCAAACTTGCAGACTACTCGACGTACATTTTTGCATGTTCGTCGATTTCAGCAAGTCCGTGGTGTCCGCTGCGAAGCGTATCAGTGATTGGTAGAGTAGCGACAGCGCCTGACGGGGAACACGACGCACGCTCAACCTGCAAGACACCATCTGTGCGGTACCAAGAGTTATGAGACACTGCGGGAGATATGGTATTCTCCAAGCTTCTCCGTGATGTCAGTATAGTGCAAGACAAGCGTAGCCTACCCCAATGGTAATGAACTCACGTTTGATGCCAGGTATCGTTCCCTGTTGAGTTGGCTAGAGCCGCCAAGCCTTCAATGAAGATGCCGGTGTACCACGGTCTACTGAGCGGTGTCGCGTCGCTCGAGCAATTGGTTGCATCGAACCCGCCAACAACGGCGCCGTCGGTATAGAGGTGAGCTTGGATGAACGTGCCAGAGAGCTGAGCGACGTCTAGATAGGTCGTGTTCTGCGTCGTGTTGTAAAGATATGCGCTCAAGCTAGAAGGTGCTGTCAGACAAGAATATGATCAAGAGAGGACACGATTGCGCACGACATGAACAGACTGTCATTCGAGTCACTGAGGGGTCATCCTAACATCCTCCAAGCCGGTGAGACGACGCACCCAGTCGCTTCAGCACCGAGAACATTGTCACTTTGGTTGGCGTGTTGCTGGTAGTCTATTAGTTGAGGTTCGATACATCACCGAGCAGACGTACGCTGAAGACTCCGCCGACAAGTGTAGCTGAAACATGTGGTTAGAAAAGCGCGATGTGTGTAAGATATATGAGAAATGCGTACAGGAACAACTCGAGTTGAAGCTCGGCGCACGAGGAAGCGTGCCACTCTGTGCCATGATCGGAGTAACAAAGTCCATGTGCGCGAGGTTCCAGCTCGCGGTCGCCAGCTCGAGTGCAGAGGCATTCGCGTACGCCCGATGCGCATACAAGGCGGCCAACCCCCAATATCTTTCCTACTTGTGAGATCTATGATGTGGGAACAGAGGCTGTCGCGCGGCGTACAGAGTGTTTATATTCCAAGATCCATAACTGAGGAAACGTCAGCGGGTGCTGATAGGCAGTAGAGACGTAGAGCGTACGGGCGCGAGTAGTTCTGCGTCTGTGATGTATAGGTGTCTAGCGCGTTGCTCACTAGTTGGTTGTTGGTGGTGTTGCCGATGAACAGGTCCTGCAATGCTAAAACCGACACGGTCTCCGCGGCAGCGATACTGTCGACGTCTAAGAGACATCAGCATTGAGCTTTGGTTCAAGTCGCGATGCACAGCCAGTGACACGTACCAGGAAGTGCGCCTGTCGAGGTATTGATGCGATTGATGAGCGTCTGTGCCGCTGAGAGCGCGATGGTCTCCCTATCGACTCTACTGAGATTATTGGATGTGCCCTGACGCCCGTAGTGAGCGCAAGTTATGAGCTACGAGGTGGCCACATACCTGCCAACTCGAGGGAATGCTGAAGTCCTGGGCACGCACACCCAATAGATACAAACCAGATAGCCATAGCAGCACACTAGAGAGACAACGAGGTGGGGTCATCCTCAAGCCGCAGACGGTTGGTGGTAATGCGGAGAGGGCGAGAAAGGGTAGAAGGCCACCCTGATCATGACAGTTATATGCAGGGCGCCTGTAATCCAAATGAGGTATGACGAAGCTGTAGGGATGCGCGGGTGGTGCCACACTACTCACTGATGCCAACTAGATCTCCTGTCCTGAGAATGATGAGCAATACGGGGTTTTCAAACATCAAACATGTAAATTAGCGTGAGCATGCTGTACCGTGACTTCTTGACGTTGATCTATGAAGTCAGTTTCTTCACGGCGACATTTGCAGCATGAGGGTATTCATTCAACGAATCAAGAGCACGGGTCATCAACAATAGAGCAAGCTGGTACACACGAGACATAGAGATACAGCATAATTCTCTGTTCAAGTCCGCGTTCAATGTCCAAATATAAGCATCATGACAGCAAGTCCAAAGCACAGAGCGGGGCCGAGTCGTCGTTGAATCGGTCCGAGAGGTTACTCGCCGGCGAACATGCGCACGATGATGTATCCAGTCGAACCGATGAAGCGCACGACTGGCAAAGACAGAGGTCAGCGGTGCGAAGTCCGAGAGAAGATAAACACACGTACAAGCAAGAAGAACGACGGAGTAGAGAATAAAGATCTGATACCCGTTCACGGTGTTATTGGCGCCCTTCGTCTCCGCGCTGCCGGTGGTGGTAAGAATGATCGCGACGAGCAGCGCGTTCGAGAGGACCCAAGCCATCAGTACGTTCGTACGGAACGTGCGGTAATAGTCCTCTTGCTGGGTCGCGGCGTCGACTTTGTGCTCCTCCTTTGGCGGCTTGGTGCTCAGAACGTGGATGGCATCCTCGTACGCGGCGTTGATGTCCGTCTCGGCCGTAGGAACAACAACTTCGACGTCGTTCGATCCTTTGGTTGTCTTCACCACACCGAGGTCCGTGCTAACCTTGTTGTCGCCCTTGGTGCCCCAGGAGACGTCGTGCACGTTCGCAAAGGCGTAGACGTTCAACTAGCAAGGCGGGCGTATATTAGATTCGCAAGATCGGCTTTGAGAAATAGAGAGGCATACGATGTTGATGTAGGAAGGCGCGATGAGCGTGTACTGGACGAAGGAGGTGATCATGTGCCACGGCTCGAGCTAAAGAGTATCCTCAGCGCAGTTCACGTTTTACAACTAGCGCTCAACGTACATGGATGATCGAGGCAAAAACATACAATCCAATGGTGGCCGCCATAGACAGGACGACATCTCGGAAGATGTTGTTCTTGAAGAAGTCGCCGGCGTCCAGACTCTTGCCGTTCGCGGCCGCCACACTTTGCACGCTCTTCACGGACTGCTCGGGGCATCAGCTATCGGTATAAAACGATATGAAAAGGGCCAAATACGAGGAATATGCCGGCAAACGTCATGTATGCTGTAAGCAGCGCAAATCCCACAAACGCAAGCGTGTAGCCCCATTTTGAGCCTTGGGGACGGTTGCCAAGCGAGAGCATGAAACAGGTCAGGAGCAGGCCAATATAAGCGTATTCGAGGATCGTGTTGATGACCTTGATAGCTTTCCCGCCTATGACAGCCGGATCCTCGAGCGCATTGGTAAGGATGAAAAATGAGATGAGGAAGTTGCCCTGTGAAAGGTCAGCCACACGACGCCCTGAGTGATACTTCTCACGGTCTACGCACCAGAGCGAACCAGGAAAAGATGAGGTTTAGGGTCTGGTATACGAGCTCGACGTGAATCCAGAACTTGCGCGCGAAGCTGTGGCTTGAACGGTAGATGTAATGAAACTTGAAAGTCGAGTGAATGGCGGCGAAGAAGGAACCGTTGAGCCAACGTCGGCGCTGAGAGACTAACTCGGGAACCTGTTCTCGGGGCTCAGTGACTATACGAGTACCAGAAAGAAAACATGTACCTGATCTGGCGTATCCGTAATAGCGTAGGCGGACTTGACGTAGTGTAGCAGCCATGCGCCGCCGCGCTTACTAACCAACTCCCAGCAAAGGATACGATCCTCGGCGAGGTACATGTTCGCCGTAAAGATATCTGCACCAGCGCCGTGCTGTGTCGAGCGTCAGATAAACCCAGGACATTGACCATACGCCGATAAACGTACCATCGTCTCGCCCAAGAAGTACTTTTGCAACGGGCCCTCACCCTTGACGTCGTTCTGAAGCGCAATGTAACGGTACGCGCTGAACGCGCCAGGAAGCACAGTGATATATCCAAAGACGGATTCGAGCGGCTTATCGAGGATGTTCGACATCTTGTACTCGAAGTTCTGTGCCGCGACGAGCGGGTTGAGCAGAAGCTCACCTACAGTTTTCGTCAGACCGATGCGCTCCCACTGAACAGGCAGAACTTACCCCATTTGCCCTTGAGCGCCACAATCTCGCCGCACGCTCCGCCGACGTTCGAATTGATATCAAATGCCTTCCACAAGTGGTAGATACTTGTCGGCCCGGGCATCGTCCCAACGTCGAGGAGAACGCAGACGTTCGGTTGGAGGATCGGGCCGAAGGCGTTAAAGAACCAGCGGTGGGAGTTGATCTTCTTCTGGTTCTTCTCCTTCAGGCAGAAGATGACTTGTACGGGTACGAGGCCTTTCTCTGCGCCTTCGATCTTGTTCGACGGCGTAACGGATACTGAAGAGCGAAGTTAGCAATCGGCCGCGAAAGAGGAAATAATGTCTTACTTTGCGTCGTGTACTCGTAGATGTGAGCAGCGACGGGCTTGTTATTGACGATGCTCTTGGCGATGCCATCTTGGTAGGCGCCGATGGTGGCCACGACCGAGAGCGTACGCGAATTGATCTTCGAGCGTCCGTCGCTGACGATACAGACCACAACCTTCTTCCAGCCTTCCTTACCCCACGTCTTTGAACGGTCGCGCGTGCACACTGACAAGTCCGTCAACTACAAGACAGATTGTGGAATCACGATGAATAAACTCACAGTGCTGAATATTCTTCATCACGCCGTGCATCGTACGCGTGAACAGCGAGTCGTCCTCGTTGTACATCGTCAATACGATGAAGAGCTCCGTTCTCCGCGGCGGGTCGTAGTGAACTTGTCGCAAAGTGAAGCCGGAATCCTTGAAGTCGTTCGGATCGCAAGTCGCGGCGCTATACCGCATGTGCGTAAACTCGCGCTCGCTCTTCATAGCGCAGAGGTTAAGCAGCTTCGTCGGTACAGCCGAATCGAGCACGAAGTTTCCGTGGAAGAGTTCAACCTTCTTGATCGTCTTGTACCGACGCGGAACGCGCTGTGGGATGCGGCCATAGCGGATATTGGTATCCTCCTCGTCGTTGTACCCACCCGGCATACTGGGCTCATACCCTGCGACCGGCATGTTGGGTTCGTATCCTCCACCAGGTACAGGCATCACACCAGGATCCTGGAGCGAGAACGAGGGATGTGCGCTCGGTGCGCGTAGAAGCGGCGCATCGCCCAATCCGTCGTCGTCGTCGTGGTCATGTGTATCGTAAGAAGGTCCATAAGAGTCTGGCCGCTGCAGCATTTCGTACGGCTGGCCTCCGAGCGGCGCATTGTGCTGCGGCGGAGATAGGTGACCGTAGGGGTCTGCGGGCGGTGGCGAGTGCAAAGGTGGATACGGCTGGACGGGCGGCGAGTGATATGGTTGCTGGTTATACGGATCGGGCGTATGTGACGGCTGGTAATATGTGGACATTTGGTGTCCTTGAACAGGTGGAGGCGGGACTTGGGAGTACGGGTCGACGAAGGGGTCGTGCTGCTGCTGGGGAGGAGTCGGCGTATGGCCATATCCGTACTGGTCGTACTGAGACTGCGTGCTGTACTGTGGATGGCCGTCATTGTAGTGCCCGTGCTGGGCTTCATCCGCCTAGAATATCATCATTAGTCTAACTTCATTGAGAGATACAAAGTGAACTCACCTGGTCGTAGGGATATTGCGACATCGCGTCTCGACTGAGATCAAAATAAATCAAAGAGGTTTCACAGGGATCGCCTTAGATAGTCGTGTAGCAAGTCTTTAGAGGCGTGCTCGAGCTATGTCGAGCCGCCGGTCGTGGTGGTCGTTGTTCGAGCGCTTGTCGAGCCGAGGCGCGTTGCTTGAGTCCGTCGCAAAGCTGTGAACGATCACATGTCAAATATATTGATAGCGGTGCGTCATCGCTTCAGCACCGCGTCTTGTTCCTGACTTCCATCTTCTGTTGTTGTGCTCACAGGTGTACTGCGCTGCTCCGAGTTGGAGGGATATGAAGCAGCGCAGGATTTTATGGCGCGAGCGATGCACCATGTACGGCTTTCCCTATCCTGGTCGGAGATGATCCCCAGTAGTCAATCAAAACAAACAAGACCTATTTTCCTCCGTACGATCATCTGGGGACTGCGCTTCACAATACCCTGCCTGTCAGTCTTTTTGCAAAATGTCGGAAGAATATATCCTCTATGACTATCGGGTACACTGCGAGACCGCAGTTCCGCACAGTCTCAACAAATCACCGCCTCGATCGCTGGCTTCCGCGCTTTTGGTGCTCTTCTGAGTCTGGACTCTTGGACTGAAACTATGTTTTGCTGTCGACCACCAGCACGGAAGAGTGTGAAAATCCCAACAGCGGCATCCATGCCGCGCGTGCACGCGTACAAGCCCGGGACCGCTTGCGCAGAACGGCGGCTTGTTCCCGGCAGATGAGCGAATCTGATAAGATGGCGTCAGCATCGGCTTCAAAACTATATGGATTGACTGTATGGGTGACTCCATGACTGGCCTCGGTTACGGCTTACAGTCTTCGCAAACACATGCCGCCTACGCATGTACTTCCGCTGGGGTAGTGGCTCCATATATATAGGCAGAGCGCGACATCAGCTTTCGCCAGCATACGCTAACACCTTTGTCTGTACAGTCTAACGCCATGACCGGTACGCCTCGATTACCGTTTTGCACTGTGTATCTACTGATTGTTCGCAGACGTGAAGCCCACCTCCGACGGCCTTGACGAGCTTCGCGCTCTTTCGTCTCTTATCCAGGACTCCATCGAGAAGATCAGCGGTGTACTATCCAGTACCGGCAAAACCTTCCCCTCGACACACGGCGGGCTCTCCATGTCAGCCGAGTCCGTACGCTCTGTTCCCGAAATAGCCTCCGCGAGCGCCATAGGGTGCGCCGCGGCCACGCAGCTGCTCGCCGTACTCGGAGGTCCCATGAACACGCTCATACGCGCCGCTATGTCTGGACCGGTCGTTTCGTCGCTCAATGCGGTCTCTGAGGCTAACGTCGCCGAGGCTCTGCGTGAGGCGGGTCCCCAAGGCGCGCATGCCAAGGATCTGGCTAAGGCTCGCGGCGTCGATGCGGGCAAACTTGGTCGGTCCAGTTGCTCGTCGTAACCTGACCTGACAGCTAACTCTCTTCGATCAGCTCGCATCATGCGCCTTCTTGCTTTGAATCATATCTTCGTCGAGAAGGCGCCGGATGTCTTTGCGCACAACACTGCAAGCGCTCTTCTCGACACGGGCAAGAGCGTCGAAGCGTTGCGCCAAAGGTGTGCTCGTCTCCTTTGTATCATTTTGTGCCCATATTGACCGTCGTGTAACATAGTCCTGGTACGAAGCACAACGACACGCTAGGCATCGCAGCCATCATCGAGCTCTGCACAGGCGAACAACTCAAAGCCCTCTCCTATCTCCCGGACGTCCTCCTCGACCCCAAACGCACATCCTCAGGCGAGGTCAACGAAACCGCCTTCAACGCCGCGTTCAAAACCACCATATCAGCATGGGACTACTTCGAGCTACCCGAGAACTCCGCGGCGTTGGCGCGCATGACGAAGGGTATGGAAGCTGGCAAACGTATTGCGCCGCCGGACGCGATATTGAGGGGGTATGGATGGGAGAAGTTGCCTGAGGGGGCTATCGTGGTTGATGTAGGGGGTGGGGTGGGGACGCAGAGCAAGAAGATTGCTGCGAAATGTCCTGGGTTGAAGTTTGTAGTTCAAGATAGGGAGCCTGTTGTGAAGGCCGCTGAACAGGTGAGTTTATGTCGTCATCTCTGTTGTTATTCAGTCCGCGCTGAATACCGCGTCTAGTTCTGGGCGGACATCCCCGACGCTGTCCCTTCTGGCCGGGTTATTCTGCAAGGCACGTCTGCTGGTACATCTACCGCCAGCTTCGTCACTGATTCAAAGTCTCCAGCGCACGACTTCTTCACCCCTCAACCGCAGAAGAACGCGCGCGTCTTCATCCTAGGCGCAGTCCTACACGACTGGAGCGACGACTACGCCCTTAAGATCCTCAAACCGCTCCGCGAAGCCGCAACACCCGAGACTGAACTCGTCGTCGTAGACAGTCTTCTACAGTACTTGGCTGACGACTCCAACGTCGCCGATATACCGGGTTCTGAGCGCGAGAAGCCGCCTGCGCCTCTGCTTCCGGCGTTGGACACGATGAGTTACGCGGGAGATATCATGGTAAGTTTCACTGTCCGACATTTTCCAAGTCGCTTCAGAGTCTGATGTGTGCTATGACAGATGCTGTCGATGTTCAACGGCACGGAGCGTACTATCTCGCAGTTCCGCGATCTGCTGGCGAAGGCAGGATGGAGGGTTACCCGCGTGCATCATGGTGCAGGATTGACGCAGGTTCTGGGAGTACAGAAGGTTATAGCGGTGCCTATCTGAGAGAGCGGATATGATATGAGGACTTAAAGTTATACGGGAGTCGGAGTTCGCGCTGTGCTTATTTGTCAAGGGTCTCAACACCACGCTATCTCACTGTACATAGTTTCAACACGGTGCTTTTGAACATGCACTGCTCTTCTTCGAAGGCTTCATCCTCCCTCTGCACGTAAACGTGACCGAGAATGCGTGCAGAGCTCAACCTGTGTATTCGCAGCGTAGCCAGACCGCGTTAGAACTCATGTGACCGCGACTCCCGTGGGTTCCGATTGTCGCGTCGCGGTTTTGCAGTTGACCTCCAACCACCAGGAGCTCTGCATCCGCACTTGCTCAGACTACAGCACACCCGCTCGTCTGTGATGCCTACGTTATGCTATTGAGCCTGAAAAATCTATCAACAACTGTCGTTGCGAAGGCTCCTTCAGGAATCTGTGTCTGCTTTGCAGCATTTCCTCTTGCTCCGAGTCTGCGATTTCTGGAAAGCTTTACATGCTCAGTGGAAGGCATCAGATCAAGAGATGTACATCTAAAGTATGGAGCTCCGTACTCGCTGGCCTGCCATGGCGAGACTTCAGTGCGATTCTAGCGTAATCCGAGCGCTCATTAGCAGGTGCTTGAATGATCGGAAGTGTGTTCCGCCTGCAGACATCAGACCAGATTTGGGCTCAGCTAAATCGCCATATGGTGCCTATCACAATTCTTGCTGTATATATTGCAGTCTCATACGAAATCTGTTCTTGTATTTCCCCGTCATCCTCGTCCATCGTGAGACGGAGGGCCATTATGGTGAGCAACGTGTTCAATTCCGCCTAAAGTTCACTTCACTTACCGAGAATACCGGCATCTACAGGGTGCCTATATGTCTATCTGCGTCTGCTGCTGTCTGATATTGGCAGGAAACCTCGCGTCCAGGCAGAATGAGCGGGCTGCGGATGACCGTCGTCGGCTGGTGGACATTGAACGGCGCATTGACGAGCACGACGTCAGCCTCATTGTTCACCACACAACCGTGTTTATGCCTGGGTCTTTCCTCGATAAGCGGACGATGCTCGATCGCGTAGCAGACATACTGCTCGATCGCTTTAACTGGCGTGGAGAGGTTAACGATGTTGAAGATGCCATTTGGGCGCGTCGTCGCGCGGTTGATTTCACTCATGATGAGCATCCACATAGGTTGGCTCGGCTTAACGGCCTCGGGATTCTACTTTATAAACGCTTTGAAAGCCTACGGGAGCTCAGCGATCTTGAGGCTGCGGTTGCTATCCACCACTTAGTCGTTCGCCTTACGCCCGACGGACACCCGGACAAGGCAGGGAGACTCAACGACCTCGCTAACGCGCTGTTTGACCGTTTCGATCGGCTCGGCGGGCTGAACGACCTCGAGGCTTCGATATCTGCTCATCGTCGCGCGCTCGTTCTTGCAGCTAATGATATCCCGTTCAAAGTGGCCTTACTCCATAACCTCGGGATCTCGTTGCAGGGCCGTTTTGCGCGACTCGGAGAGCTCAGCGATCTCGAGGATGCCATCTTGATGCATCGGGCTGCAGTAAACCATACACCCGACGGTGATCCGGGCAAACTTCAGCGACTCGATAGTCTCGGACACTCGCTCTATGTACGGTTTGAGCGTCTTGATAATCTTGATGATCTTGAGAAAGCAATCTCCGTGCAACGCCACATGGTCGCCCATACGCCCGACAGGCATCCAAACAAGCTGGGTCGACTCACCGACCTTGGTAACTCATTGTTCAGGCGCTTCTTGCGGCTCGGAGATCTCAGCAATCTAGAGGAAGCTATCTCCATGCATCGTAGCGTGGCCGAATCTACACCTGACAGTCATCCGGACAAAGCGCGTCACCTCAGCAACCTTGGAAACTCGACGCTTCGTCGTTTCGAACGGCTTGGAAGACTTGACGACTTGGAAGATGTCATCTCTATACATCGTCGCGCGGTCGACCTCATACCTGATGGCCACCCGGACAAGCCAATCATATGCAATAGCCTCGGAAACTCCCTTATCCTTCATTTTCAAAGGCTCGGGGAGCTCAGCAGCCTCGAGGACGGGATATTGAACTATCGCCGTGCGGTCAACTTCACGCCCGAGGGGCATCCTTACAAGCTTCAGAACTTATACAACCTCGCATCTGCGTTATCTTTTCGCTTCGATCGGCTCGGGGAGCTCAGCGACCTAGAGGATTGCATCTCGATACGTCGTCGTGTGGTTGATCTTACGCCTGACGAGCATTCGCACAAGCCAGAGACGCTCAATGGCCTCGGGCTTTCGCTGTACAGCCGCTTCAAGCGGCTCGAAGAGCTCCATGATAATGAGGGGCCATCTTCGCTTTCCGTCGCGCGATCAACCTCTTGTCTGATGATCATCTTTTTAAGCCAAAGTTCTTTCACAATCTAGGGCTTGCGCTGCAGAGCCGTTTTGATCGACTCGGAGAGCTTAGTGACATTGAGGAGGGCATTTCCTTACATCGTCGGGCAATCGACCTCACGCCTGATGGAGAGCCAACCAAGCCCTGGACTTTTGTTCTCCTCGGACAGTCCTTGCGAAGCCGCTTTAATAGGCAGGGCGAGCTCATAGATATTGACGAAGCCGTGTGCCTGTGCCGTCGCGCGGTCGACCTCACGCCCGATGGGCATCCACGCAAGCCAGCTTGTCTAGACAACCTAGGCGATATGTGCCGCATCCGATTCGACCTACTTGGACGGATTCCAGACTTCCATGCCGCCGTATCGTCCTTTCTGGCAGCAACAGCGCAGCCATTTGGCGCCCCCTTCACACGTTTGGATCCTGCAAAGAAATGCGTTGACCTCCTCACCGCACATCCCACGTTCAGCCCTCCAGGGTCACTTCTGGAAGCTCATGCACACATCCTCTATCTCATACCGGAGTTAGTTTGGCTCGGCCACAGCGTCAATCGGCGCTACGATGAGTCTGCTCGATTGGGGAATCTCGTTCACGCAGCCGTGTCCGCCGCTATCGACGCTGAAGACTTGCAGCGGGCAGTCGAGTGGCTGGAAGCCGGACGCTCACTCATCTGGTCTCAAGTCCTATCGTTGCGCACACCTCTAGATGAGCTGCAGGAGAAATACCCCAAGCTTGCAGAGTCCCTGCGGGATGTTCAGCAGCAGCTTCAGCGGCTCGCGCACCGTCGAGGAACTCTTCCCCCAGACTCCGATCCTTTTGCTGGCATTGCCGGGACCGTGGAAAACCCGATGGCGAGCCGTCATCGAGAACTCGCCATACGATATGATCAACTGCTCAAAGACATTCGTGAACGCGACGGTTTTGGAGACTTCTTACGCCCGAAGAAGTTCGCTTCTCTCTTCCCGTCCTCGCCTGAGCTCATGAGTGGACCCGTTGTGTTCATACATGTGCACTCGAGCCGTTGCGACGCCGTAGTCGTCTCTCCAGACCATCTCGTGACGCTTGTACCTCTCGCCGATCTATCGCTGGATCGCGCAATCAAGTTACGCACGCTGTGGACCGAGCAACTCAAGTCGCACGGAGTTCGCATGCGTGCCGTAGTCCAGACAAGCCACAGCCGCGACAACTTCACAGACCTTACACGACTATTGAAACTCATGTGGGACTGGATCGTACAGCCTATTCTACAGGCTTTACAGCTCGTACGTCTGACGCGCCTTTATACCCAGCGCGGCATACTGATGCTCTTGCCTTTGATAGCCTATGTATATGAACAGTCAAACAACGGGAACACCATTGCCCCATATGACCTGGTGCCCTACAGGTCCTCTCGCACAGCTTCCCCTGCATGCATCAGGCGTCTACGATGACCCTCTCGGTCTACGCGCGTTCAACTTTGTTGTGTCGTCCTACACACCTTCTCTCTCCTCGTCAACACGGGGTTGTGAGGGTGTCGCGAAGAAGCGCTCGAATCCGAGTGTTCTCATCGTAACCCAACCCGCTACGCCATATCTCTCCGCTCTTCCCGGTACAGAAGTCGAGGGCGTACGTCTTCAAGAGATCCTATCTGGATCACAGATAGCGCACAACCTGTTCAACCACAAAGAAGCGACTGTCGCCGCTATCAACGATGTAATTGATAAGCACTCTTGGGTCCATCTAGCATGCCATGGTTACCAGCATCCCAGTAGTGCAACGAAGAGTGCATTTGCGCTTTATGACGGTCCATTGACTCTCTCTGACCTGATGCGCACTGCGGCGGACGACGCGGAGCTCGCCTTCCTCTCGGCATGTCAGACCGCTACGGGCGACGAGAAGAACCCAGAAGAGTCCGCGCATCTTGCGGCCGGTATGCTTGCCGTCGGTTTCAAGGGCGCTGTTGCTACTATGTGGTCTATCGGGGACCAGGAGGCGCCCGTCGTTGTTGAGGCATACTACAGGAAGCTGCTTGAGTTGCGGAGAGCCGGATTTGTGAAAAGAGGTGAGACGGGAGCGGCGTATGCACTACATGAAGCGGTGAAGGTCTTAAGGGAGCGAGTTGGGGAAGAGAACTTCATCAAGTGGGTTCCGTTTGTGCATTTCGGCGTATGATTGCGTTGTACTTTGATAGTAGCGGGATGTAGAAGTCTTTGGGTTCACTCTATGGTAGCACTTACGCTGATGAAGGAGCTCTTCGCTCGAAGACCAGACTCTCTTCCGTATAAAGCCTTGAATGCTCGACACAGGCAGTGGTAAGCGAAGGCCGAGGGAGCACCGAGGCTCGCCAGACGCGTCGCATACCTTCGTTTTGAACTCATGTGACCGCAATAGCCCCGAGCCGCAACTTGCGCACGCTCTTGCGGCTTGCCTTCTGCCACGATCGGCCTGAGTACTTCGACTCCATGAACGGGTAGACGCAGGGAGCTCGAGGTGACGCAGATGAGGGACTATTGGCTCGTACGTGGAAACATTATTCACAGCGGAGATCATGGAGCTATGCGTGACGGTGCGCTGTGCAACTCCGTTGCATCTTGTTCCGCATCTCACGCCCTTTCGTAGTGCCCCTGCTGTCTGGAACGCCTCTGCGATAAGCTTAATATATGTACTCACACGCCACCAGGTGCTGCCCATGTGGTGATTCCTCTGACATCAACTGTGTTATACGCATCACGCTTTGCGTACACCTTCTCCCGCCATCGCTAGGCTTTGGCACGATGAAAGTGCTCAGAGATGCTTGAAAGAGCTTCACGCTCTCCCGTACCCGATTCATCATGTTGAGAATGCATAGATCACTATTGATTATCTCCCGCATCTTCCACGCGGGCGATTCTTGGCCGCAGATGATCTACGGATGGAAGTCGACCTGCGGGAAGACTGACGTTAATCATTGCTGTCGCCTTATAATGCTGACACCCCACCGCTTTACTGTGTGCTTCTTGCTTACGATTAGTCTGACATGCACTTCTACCATCCACTGCATCTCATTCGCATGCCGAGGACTCGCTCGAGATGTAGCAGGAATACGCCGACACCCACGCTATCCGATGTCCATCTCACGAAGATGAGAGTCAGATGTTCTACGAAATGATGTTCGAGTGGTCCCTTTCCCTTCTACATGATCTTGGGGTTCGATCTAGCTTTCTCAATTCATATGTCGGGTTCTTTGCCTGTAAGCAGGACATCGCTGAATGGATGTCGTGATGACAATCAGTGACGACCGTGGAGTGTCAATTGTACTCCAGTGCGAAGATGGCTAGCTACTACATAGGTGTGGTGGCTGCAAGTACCATCATAAGCTTCGTCCTTCCGACGCTTTCACTCGTGATGCTCATACACAGTCCCGCTAGAAACGCCTCGTTAGCGTCTTTTCAGTTCGGCATTGAATCTCTGGCACCGCCCTTCATTCTGGAAAGCTTTGCTTTAGGTGCGTGGGATTCCTAGCAGCATGAGCGTCTGTTGATCATCTTCCAGGTGTGACGTCGATTGCCTTATTCTTGGGACTTTATGCCCTGGTGTAAGCAAATTAGTAGGGTCTTCTAGTAAGGACTCGATTGAGCGACCCTAGAGCGTCTCGGCGCTGGAATCGCTGTCTTGCGCTACAGATATTGGGTATCGTGTGCGTTTACGCCGCGCTCGTGCTGCATTGGGTGCTTGAGCAGCGATCCATCCGTCACTTGCTGCTGGAAAGGTGCATGAACAAGCCATTGCTCTGACCGCTTCCCTCCATACTGAAACGGATGCGTAGCGTCTCCCACAATGGCGGGCTCTCTACCGGTCGCCTCAATGGCTCCGTTCTCCCTGCCAACCTAAAAGTCGAGATCTTTGATTTTGAGCTCTCTCTTCCCGCTCGTCACAGAAACAGTTCTCTTCGCAATGTCCAGCTCCCTCGCGTTTCTCGCCTGTTATGCATTGCGACGGTATGGGTCTCCAAGAGACATACAAAGCTGTTTCTCTGACGAGGTCCTGTAGGAATAAGGCGCTGCGCATATTCTCAGGCCAGACCATCCTGGCGGGCTGCATGTATATTGTCGCAGTTTTACACTGGGTCGTTGAGATAACGACTTTCTGTTCTGCATACGCTCTTATGGAGAGCACATCAGATGACGCTATCACATCGCACGCTCCATTCGTGCTGATAGGAAGCTTCCACCATATAGCCCCGGTAGTACTGCTGTCGTTGAATGTATGCGTTGTACCTTTTGTACGCTTGCTTTGCTAAGGCTTCTCAGATCGTGGCATCCGACGCCATCGTTCTTTGGAGGGTTGTCATTTTGTGGGAGAAGGGGAGGAGACCAGATGTCGTCATTGCGGCAGCGCTCATGTTCTGTGTTACTATTGGTGAGGAACAGCATGTCGCTTCGCGCTGTATGCGCTAACTGCTTTCCGTACAGCATTGACGATCATGAACTTGGTCACAGTTTTGAAGATCGACCAGTCCACGCTATTGAACATGTTCACCGCGAACTACTTCGCTGAATCTCTTACGACGGGCATACAACGAAGCGACTTCTTCGGCCTTCTGGCCCTTTTTGCCTCGCTGGGGTCCAACATCGTTGCAACATGCCTCGTCGCGAATAAGGCTTGGTACGAACATCTGAATAAATATATGACCATGCCTGACGCGGGCTTCACCAGGAGGTATAGAAGACAGATCGTAGACCGCTTTCGCCGCGGAACATCGCGAACCATGGCCGAGCGTGTCATTGGACTGTTAGTGGAGTCGGGTGCGATATATTGTGTCATTTGGGTAAGCCGTAGCTTATACGTGCTTCTGATTTTGAGTACGAGCTTACGATATACAGGTGCTGTATATAATAGCCAACCTGGCGCCGATTCCTACCGATGATGTTCCCGGCCACTGAGAGCCCGGAACGGGGTGAAATTCACACTCTGTTGACGTGAAATCCACATTCCACGCCACTTCGAGGCGAATCAAGGATTCACTGCCACAGTGATGTTCGCCTGGGATGAACGTGGCGGAAATGCAGCGAAAATGTGGACGTGAATTTCGCCATAAAGAGAGTGAATTTCGGGACAGCCAGCACAAAGGGACCACCAGTCCCCTATATATATATACCATGGTACGAACACGCCCTTTTATACTCACTACTGTGTTCGCTATAGCAGATCGTAGCAGAAGGCAAGCGCGCGACTTGCGCGCGTCGATGACGTCATAGCTCCGCGCACATTTGTGGGGCGCGCTGTAAGCGGATGATGCTTGTCTCCTACCACCATGTCGCCGCGCTTCCCCAGACCGCCCATCCACTATCGCGTGATTCTCGCTGCCATCTACGTCGGAATGGAGTAGAGTATGTTTCGTACGTTTTGGTTGTGTCCATCGCAAGCAAGTATCTGACAGCCACGTAGGTACCCGCGCCGCTGTCCTCGTGTCGCGGCGATGAATAGGACTGAACTGGTGAGGTCTCTAGGTTCGTGTGCACCTTCTCCTGTGAGGCCGGGCCAGTGGTGTGATCGAGAGGTCGCGAGCGCGAGCAGAGGTCGTTGGTGAGCGTTTCTATCGTCGCGAGTCCTTTCGGCGTATCACCAGTACGGAGGACCATGGCGAGCGCAAGGTGAAGGTGACGAGTTGGAGGGCATTAAGGAGTATCATTAATACTTCTTGTAAACTACGGCTGCATGTGTAGTATACTATTCATCGCGATCCATATCACTTGAACTACCCTGAAATCTACTCGAATCTGCCCAGAAATCCACCTTACAGGGGCGTGAATCGGAAGGTGCGACGTTCGCGGCACAGCGAGGTGAAATCCGCCAGCCAGTCGCCAGCCAAAGCGACGACGTGATAGCGACGTTGAAGGACTTGATTTTCACGTCCTTCTCGTCGCCCTCAAATGAGGTGACATTTCACCACGACCACCCGAAATTCACCCTCCCCTAACGCGAAATTCACAAAAAACCCAAAATCTCTGGAATAGCGCGCCAGCGCGGACGATTTGGCGCGCTACTCTGGCGCGCCGGGCCTCGTGTTTGCCCTTGGCGGCGCGCACCTCGGCTGTGGGTCCACATTTCGCGTTGCGCGCCATCTAGCGCGGAGGGCGACTGCCGCGAAATTGCCCGAATTCGGGGCTTTCCGCCGTATTTTCCCTGTAACTTGCCTTACCTGCCATTATGTAAAGGCATCTGGTAGGCTGTTATTGAAGATAAGCACGGCGAAAGGCAGGACACTGTCTGTAGCGCAATATTGCGGGTCCGCAATTCGCGCCGGCCCTCCGCGCACAACCCGCGCCATCAAAATCAAGCACGAGCGCGCCAACGCGACTTCATTTCGGCAGTCGGCAAGCCAGGGCACCGCGCCAGCGCGCCAGATTTTGCGCGCCGCGCCATTCGCGCTGGCGCGCATTTCCAGAGAACTTGGGTGTCCCCGAAATTCACGGCCGATTGACGTGAAATCTAGGGTGAAATCCGCCCCGTTCCGGGGCCTCAGTGCGCGGTCTACACCTTGTCGACCATTTGAACGTCGCGATGGCTCAACTCACAGTTAGCATACATCCGACACATCTCCGAGCTCTCAGCAGCTAACATTAAGATGCAGTCCATCTATCCGATGCTCATCATCATTCTGGTCGCGCTCGAGCGGTCTTATTGCGATAGACACTTCATTCATGATTTACCGCCACACAAGTCGGTTCAGCCGGTTTCTGTCAGCATTGTTGTGGACATAGAGAGAAGTACGGATACTCAGTCCATACCGCTATCCCAGGCATTAGACGGCAGCGATAGCCGAGTCAACTTGCAGACAAAAGAGAAGCGGCCACAAGGAATGGTGCAGATCAATCCAGACAAAGAAACGTAGATCCCTATATGCATACTGTACAGTATAATTTAAGTTCGGACTTATTGTATTCTTACCACTATAGGGAGTGGGCTGCCCGCTCAGATGAAGCCGAGTCTGGTAGAGGCAGGCTGCGGCGAACGGCGGGTGCAACTCAGAACGCCGAGGGAATGCCGAGGCTCGGGCATCGGGCGACGCGTCGCGACGCGCCGACGCGACTGGTTGCTCTCTCCACTTCCATCACCATGCCTCGCCGCTACGACGACTCTGACGACGAAGACCCACATTACTACAAGAGCGGTAAATGTGCAAACCCACTGTTCTTGAAATGGGTACAAGGTATACCGACGGCAGCGATACCTCGGCGTTAGGTTGCTAAGACCGTACACGGTACAGAATTCCACCGCGAGAAGGATTATCGCAAGCGCGGCGGCCCTCCGCGCGCGACTGGCTACGAAATGGCCATCTCGGCGATTAACAACTGTACTGAGAAGTACGATCATCCTAAGTATCTGCTCAAGCTATCTGGCGTGGGTCCGACAACCGTGAGCCGGTGCGTGTATATACTTCGTCTTGTTGCACCAATTAGACGCTGACGATGCAGGTTGGAGGAGAAGCTCGCAGAGTACTGTGAGATGAAGGGTATACCGATGCCAGAATACGTCCCACCTAAACGCGGACGTGCGTACTTTATTCCAGCGCTCATTAAGTACCATGAGCGTGCTGACTTGGCTTCGCAGGCAAGAAGGCGGCACCAGCCGAGAAGGACGCCGAGAAGAAGCCAGCGAAGAAGCCTGGTAAGCTGTTGTTGTACCCGCGCTTATTCGCGTTTTTTGACGATACATACCTAGCCCCAGCTCGCAAGCGTAAGAGCGCCCCGCTCAACGAGTTCGAGCGAGATGAGGTCTATCCGGAGCCTAGGCCAGATTTCAAAGCAATGAAACAGTATATGCCCAAGCCACCCGGTACGCAAGGCCGCTTGGAATGTTTTCAGCGCGCTCATATTGAACTTCTACAGCGTCGCCGTCTGGACGTCGTACTCTTGAAGAGATGTACCCCATGGTCAAGATTACCGAGTGCGGCCCGGTCAAGTACTCGGATGACGAGGAAGACTTCGAGGAAGAGAAGCCGAAGCGTACGTTCTGTTGCGTTGATTCTCTTGCAAACAGCTTTACTGAGGACGACTTCGTTGCTAGGTAAACGTCGTCGTACGGTGAAGGCGAACGACTCGGATTGATTGATTTTGCTTGTTAGAAGTCCGAGAAGTTGGCGCACGTACATTTCTCGGACTAATGCTAGAGACTAAATTTACTACTCCCACTGTACATCTGCCTGCTTTACTTTACGTTTTTGTGAATAGTCCCCCCATATTCCGTTTGTACGTAATATACCCTACACGTGCTACCAATCCTATTTTGCAAGCACGAGGCTCGCAAACCTCGCTCTTCAATGCCACTTACTAGCTGAACGGCACTCTGGTTAACTGCGCTTTTGGCAGAGACTCATACACATGCGGTGTAGCCTGTATACACCAATCTTACCCAATAAGTATTCTGCCTGGCCGGCTTTCCGGTTGAGTTTGCAAGTCCGGAAAACCATCTTTTTGTGGCATGTTGCTCCCGCTCCCGCAGCTGCTTCATGCCATCGTGTTTCGGTTGATCGTCACATTCAGAGATGAAGACCACTTGTGCTCTGCCTCTGACCACCGTGCTGCCCTTTGAGCTGCTGCTTCTGTGAGGCATGGATGTGGGTAACGGGCCGGGCGCACCCGAGCTATACAAGCGACTGCACACGTTGACGCGCACATCTCATCCCGTTCATTCATCACCGGCGGCATCAACTTCTGCTTCACTCCCACCTGGCCTCGCGGCGCCTTCTGTATCCCGTTCGGACCATGCGAACGTACCTGCGCCTCTTAGACGTCAGCTCGTCAGTACATCTAGGCAGGCATATAGTGCTGTAGACTTGCCATCAGGCTCCGCGATTCGCACCGGCGAGGGTGCCACACCACCGAATAGTGCGCGCTCCGTCTCTACGTGCGGTTTCAGTGTACTCATCTAATCTTCAGAACCCACAACAGCCAAGAAGCCAAAGCTCCCGTTACGCGCGCCTCAAGAAGAGGTTAATGGATCGAGAGGAGTGCAAAAGGGTGCGTATTTCGCAGGTGCTGCCGGTATTTCCCAACATCAACCTTCCCATCGACGTCTAGCTCGAAGAACTGCTACACCTAAGGTCGCGCGCCCCGATAGGCCTGGGAGCTCGTCGGACGGGCTGGCTCAGACCAGCCGAGGGAGACGCCCTACACACGGTAATTCATCGGCGCGCTCTTCTTCGTCTTTTACTGAAACCGTTTGTAGGCAACGTGCCCTCTTCCGGTCCTTTCATGGGTGCTGAGCAGAGTGCGCAGACGGGTCACGCTGGTTCAGGCCATGTACGCACAATCGAGACGTCAGATCTGGATGGTGGTACGTCGCGCTGCTTTGTCTTTCTCGCTCCTTGATCTTGAAGTGCGGATCCAGGATCGTACCGTACATTCCAACTCGATGTAGCTAGCGCAAGGCGTTCGCGTACGTCTTTATTTTACTTGTCCGTGATGCATGTTACTCATCTCTCGTCAGAGAGCCCTTCTGTGTCCCAATCTACAAACACCTCAGGCGGGGTTAAGTCTGTATCTAACGGTGGCGCTGTTACGCCAGTCCCGCGGCGCTCGAGTACTATGATGATCGCCTTGGGATGCAAGTTATCTTATCTTGCGCCTGGACTAGCTTTACTAACGATCTCGTGTAGCTGAAGTCGCCGGTGTAATTGGTCCTTCGCACGTCGGCAACGAGCTTCAGCTCTCCGAAAAGGCAAAGGGCAAGAGACGAGCGGACTCTCTAGTCGACGCCGAGCATCCCGTCGCTCGCAAACGAAAGAAGGTTGCCAAGAATCCGAATGGTACGAATTTCGATCTCCACATCTCAATGTACTCGCCCTCTGACCCTCAGTCAGAACCACCTACGTCTGCACCTTCCGGCATCCCTTCAGCTGCGGCCCTCACAGGGTCTGCCGTCCCACTTAGCCGCGCGTCTGCGACAGGTAGTGGCCCGCTATCATCACTCTCGTCCGTACGCACCGGTCCAGCAAGAAAGAAGAAGCCTGCGGTGCTCCTCGATAGTAATGGCGTGCCACTTCCTGGTACGCCGCATTCTCAACGTTATGCTATATCTGCTGATTTCCATGTTAGCTCCCGTGGGCATAAAGTCTGTCAAGCAGAAGAAAGGGAGGCAGCCGAGTGCGCATCTCTCCCGTCCCTGTGATCTTGTTCGAGACGCTTACGCTTCTCAGCACCTTGGAAGCTCGTACGGCCTGCAGGGACTGCAAATTCGACAGACTCTGCACGTTCGACGCCACCAGGCACGCCACGGATATGGTGCAGTGTACGTGAGGCTTGAAGTTCATCACCGGTCGAGCTTGCTGACACGCTCTGCAGTCCTTTGACGATTTAGAAGCCGCGGCTCCTGTCTACAAACGCTCAGACTCTTGGTACGGCGTACGACGTGGTATTCTGGATGTGCCGACCCTGTTATTCCTCGATCCGAACGACAAGCAGTCCGCTCTTGGGATGCATCCTGGAGATCGCTGGGATGGCCGTCAGCTCATCTTCACGATGTGGGTACAATCTTCAGGTTCGAGAAGCATGCGCTGACTACACCACGATATAGGTGCTATGAATACAAGCCGACATCGACCGGCGAGCAACCGTCTCTCAAGCCCAAGAAGAAGAAGACCGACAAGGCAGCGCTTTCTGTGGCGGCAGCGCCTACTTCGACTTCTGTACCTCCGGTTATCGCGCCACAGATGGAGCCGTCCACATCAAATTCATCCGGTTACTCTTCATTGGTAGTCTCTGACGTGGAGATGGAGACGGCCCGCGAAGCAGAGCTCATTCGCGACGCAGACTCCGCTACGAAGAGACCTGCTCCTGCTCCTTCTGCCTCGAGTGCGATGCCCGCCTACGCAACGACAGAGGTCAAGATAGAAGACTCAACACCCAGTTCCTATGGCGGAGCCATCGGCTTCGGACCAGCGCCGAGTGCAACTGCCCATATGCGTACAGAGATCGACATGACCATGCCAGCCATGTCTCTGGATGCGCCATTCCCAACTGCGGCTTCTTCTCCGGCCTCAGTTACTGTCAAAGCTGAGCTATTGGACGAAGACGACCCTATGTCCGGCAGTCGTGCGCCGGCCACTCTGTCACCTGCGATACCTCATATTCACCCGCCACCACCCTCCGAAGTTCAAATGCTGCTTGACACTCATCAACGCAAGGGTCCTGTTGCACCTGTAGTCTCGAGGTCGTCTCCCATCATGCCGTGGCTTCTGCCTGACAGTGTTGGCTGTGTCTGGGCAGGGCTCTTCACGATCGAGTGTGTCGAGGTTCGCGGCCTCTTTCAACACTACGCAGCAAGAACTGACTTCGATACTAGGAAAGCACTCAGATTGGCGTCTCCACTTCTCCGAACACCGTACGACGGTCTTGGGCGTTTCGTCTCCGCTGGATACCAGGCGGGGAACTTATGCTTCGCGACGAAGAGGACGAGGAGGAGTATAAAGATTGGCCGGCAACTGTCGAGCGCCCATGGTGGGAGACTGAAGCTGACATTAGTCCGCCTTCGGACCCGAATGGCGCCGAGGCAGAGTTCTACGGCGAGCTTGTATCGTTCATCATACCCTCTGGCCTGCTCGCGACGTTCAAGACGATTCTGCTCGGGGAAAGCAACTTCCCGCACGGCTTCTACTGCCGTACTTGCGGACGCATCAACGTCCAAGTCTCCCTCGTACGCCAAGACTGTCTCACTGCTACGTGTGCGGCCTCTACTCCTGCGTCTACTGCTCCAGCTACCGCTGCCCAGTGGGTACCTGCGCGTACCTGTGTGTTCGCTATGGCGGATAGTGCCTGGGTGCCAGCTGTCGTCACACGCGTTCTCAAGCTCAACGGCATGTCCACTCGCACGTACAGCGTACCCAACGGCGCCGACATCTACGCTCCGCCGCCCGAAGGGACCGCCCTGCATATGACGGCCACACACATCTTCACGAGCAACATGCCCGAGCGCCAGGAGCAGCCGTCTGCGCTCTTTGAGACTATTCAGCAGTGCATCCCGTTCCAGCGCTCGAAAACGGAGTTCTCATTTTTCGCTTCGACCACTTTCCCACCTAGCGAAAGCGACGTGCAGAACCGGGCAAACGAAGTGAATGCTTTCGCTCTCGCGTCGAGACTCATTCGCTTTCGGGTCGCGCAGTACGGGGATGGCGTCGGCACGTTGGAGACCAAGAAGCTCACGATCAAGACGTGGATAGCGATGAAGGACTCACGGGTACGCGCTCTGCCTTTCGCAATAACATACCGTCGTCATATATCTTGCTCGCAGGTCAAAGAAAAGTTGCCCGTCGTACCAGAAGGAGGCTTTCTAGCGATCATGTGCCTCGGCGCGAACACGCAGGTTTCGTACACCCCGCTCGCGATGAAGCCGGCGATGAAGAACGACAAACGCTACAAGGCGGCGGCAAGGAAGGAGGCACTGCGAGTGATGCTGATCCACGGCGATATTCTCGTGCTGTCGGGCGCTGCCATCGAGGTGAGTGAGCTTTGTGTGGGTGATGTCTGTCTCGTTGCTGACCTGCTGCCGTAGGCTGGGTTGCAAGTTGGGTTGCTGCGCACGGGTACGACAATGCGTGAGTGCCTTTGCCGTCGTAAATCAGACCTTACCAACTGACATTTTTCCTAGTCCTCATCGCAGAATGCATCAAGGCCGCGTAGCATTGGTACCCTTCGCGTCGATGTCCCTACTAACATCTTGTCTCTTGCTCTATATACCATGTCTCTTGCTTTATATATCGTATAATCATGCGTAGGAATAGAGCGTTATAATTTCGACGTTTTTCGGTCGCTCAAAGCGTCGCACATAGCAGTTTACAGCCAAGTTAAGAGCATAAAGCCGCGCCGGCTTCATGTATGTCGCTTCACCGGCGCTGGTCGATGGTCTCTCAAGTTAGACGTGTTCTCGTACTCTGACGACTCTTCCTCATAGCCAAGGGCCAGTGCGTCTCGCTCCCAATATTTATCGTGCAAGTATATGTCGGTCCCAATAAAACGTGTAGCATCGAAAAGCACTAATATGCGGGTATCCAGTACACTGATTAGTACTCCTCGTCGTCATCCGACGCCTCATTCACCAACCGCGCGAGCACTGACTCGTCAAGAGCGCCTGCAAGATATTAGCTTCTTATTGATGAGAGGAAATAAGCCAAGGGTACTCACGAGTTGAGGAAGCAAGAGAGCGCCTGCCACGGTAGGCCGAAAGCGGTGAGGGGGATGGCGTGAATGACACGGATGTGTCGATTGACGAATCGCCAGGGGATGGTGGCACGAAGTTGAGGGAGTACGAAGAAGCCAGTCCACGAGGATCTGATGTTGTGGGTGTCGCAAAAGATCGCTGCCGTTGCGGGGTGGTCTGTCGTTATATATGAGCTCAATGGGATGAACAGAGAAGATATGAAGGCCGTACGTTCGGCGACAGGGCGTGTGGCGTGCGGCGCCAGTCAGGCGTCGATGCGGCAGAAGGTGGCAGCAAAGACTTGGATGGCGTCGCGGCCGGCTTCAAAGCGGGTTTTCGTGGAGAAATCACTCCCCATGCTGCCTGAGCCGAACTCAAAAGTAGGAGGCAGGTCGCGCTGAGTTCTGAACTGCAACTAAGATATTGGTGCACAATAGAGGGAACACTTCCACCCACCAGTCCATATAGCTGCACGTTCGTATGGGGAATTATATCTCGAGGATAGATATTTGTATATTGCGGCAGGTAGAGCAGGTAAAGGTAATAGAGAAGTAAGCACCACCAGCAGAAGAAGCGCGGCCAGGGAATTGCGCATTTGCGTCACTGCCTCCGCGTGTCGTGGCTTGAGAAATTCAACAAGAGCAGATTCTGACATTATGGTCGTGCGGTCTTGAGATGATCAGCCGTCGTTGGTAGACAGGTCGCCGACAGATGTTGTGGTGGTTGCTGAGGTCAAGGTTCGCGTCGTCGCGTCGTCCAGAATAGATGGTTGCTTTCGCGGTCACATGAGTTGTCAGCTGCGGAACGGTAGGCCAGACTCTGTCGTAGGCATTCTCGCAACCTTTTATTCCCAATATAGAGCCAAGCATTATCTATGCTCTATCTCCCCTAAGTCTCAGCCGTACCAGCGCTCGATGGCAGTCTCTCATCAGTGAGCAGTGTGCAGTGGAGGAACAATGGGCCACCCATCGTTCTCAGTCTGTCAACGCGGCGATTGGGAAGGCCCGCTCCGCCGAATCGGTTGAACATGAAGGCCGACTGTCACGGCCTCGCACCTCGCAGGCTTCGTACTACATGAGACGTTTGTTGCTGGTGCGGAACAAAGATGAAGAACTCGAAATCGTACAATGACACATGTATTCATCTATAGGTAGCAGTCATGAAGCTTGAAGTCTACGTAGGCCAATATGGAGTTATCACGAAGTCTCTCAAAGACCCTGAAGGTTACAAAAGGGGATATACAACAAGGGAACGCGTATCATGTCACACACGGCCATGATTCCCTTCATGCAAGAACTTAGACAGGCGTTGAACTATGTCGTCGAGGGCTGAGAGCCATTTATGCATCTCTTCCATAAGCTTGCCATGTTCTTCGCCCTCAGCGAGAGCCTTAAAAAAGTCTGCGCGATGAGGTACTGCTCGGATGGCGAGCTGGAGTCGTATGAGCGGGGTGTCAGTTTGATAGTGCAATGCAACACGTACGGTTACAACGGATCGGATGACGAATGAATGGTGATGCTTCAGAACCTTATCGTATGCGCGCCTGGAGCAGATGTTCTTAGAATTAGGCTGCCCAAGCCCCCAGAAAACCCTACTGACCTGAAGCAGACGTGGAGCTCCGCTTTCTCATCGCGTTGTGCTTCTTGCAGAGCTGAGCAGGTGAATGATAGGCCTCTGCGTGGCAAAAGTGTGAGGCTATGAACCAGATCGAGACGAGACGAGCGCGCACCGGACGAGACGGACCAAGCAGGCAGTGCCATGTCGGTGATCCTCCGAGCGCTCGGAGACAACGAGCGTCTCTAACGTCTGCGAGTTGTCGACGTGAGACGTGTATCGTGCGCGTACTCCCTAAAGATGTATGACCGCGCTGAGATATTGCGGCGCAATTACCATGGAAGATCATACCGCGATGTTGGAGCGCAGATCAGCCTGAACGAAAGAGAACACCGCACTTCCAAAAAGGTCTGTTCATGAAACAGACAATCATTCGTCTCCGTAGCTCGCCGCACTACTGAGTTCGCGAACCAAACATGGTCATCAATCCCTCGGATGCCTCAAGAAAGCTAGGTGTATTGACGCCTTGCTCAATCGGTACACCATCAAATGACTGCGCGAGATCAAGTCAACATCTGTTTTCGATCCAGCGACAGTGAGCATAGAACCGACTTTGACAGTCAAGAATCTTGGAGGCATGATGAAACGTTGAACAATGGACGATGCAGCCGATTACACGTTTGCACGGCGTGTTGGAGGTTCGGGACAAGTCTCGTTCAGCGGCGCGTTGGGCGTGCGCCACGAGGATGAGAGCCGCGTGGTGGGCTCGGGCGTTGCCGGCCGGTTCAGGAGGTTCATGGAATTTGTCAATTAGCCCGATCGCGCCTGTCCTGCTGACCTCCACGGCGTCCTGGTTCTCTTCTTTTTTGTGATGAGAGACGACAAATGATCTTCATCGAGATGCAAAGGGCGGCGCCGACGTTACCGCCGACGAGCCCGACATCGGCGACGCCGCATTGTTCTGCGGGCCACTGCCATCCGTAACGCCCACGTCGCGAGTTGCACACCTCCAGGTGCATACGGGCAGGGTGTAACTGCTTTCAGACGAGGCTCCGTTGATTTAACCGATGCTGGGAAGCTTCTTTGCTAAGCTGTACTAAATAGGCTAGGCGTGCTATGCATGGAATTGTTGGTTGTCGCGATGACTGTTGTCTGATCCACCAAGCCCTTTCATACCACAAGGCAATGCCCGGCAACCCACGCGCATATACATAACGCACAGTGCATATTCTATGTCTCGGAGATCCTTGACACGCCCCGCTTCTCATATCTTCGTTTCGACGATCCAGACCGAACTTTGCGTGTCTTGACTTTCTTCCATCACCTGCCCCTCGCCACCTCATATACCCCGCACTTGCGCCCCGCATTTAGTGCCTGCCCCGCTTTCTTGTTCTCTGACCATCATGTCTACGCCACACGATGATTCTGGGTGCGGCGCCCCGCCTGCGTTCAGTCTACCGTCGCCTCTTACCGTCGCTGCAGACAGACCTCGACGGCTACCCCCACACCAGCAGCAGAACTCACACCTACGTACGTGTACTCACAGCGCTTCTTAACTTACATACTCGCGCAGCCGCTAACCCCGCACAAAGAGTCCCGCAGAAACGCAAACTTGCCGTTGAGCAACCCGACGCAGTTGCTTCGCCAGAACGAGACCAATCCGCCGATGAGTACGCATCCGGTAAGGTGTCGTGTGACGTCTGCGGCGAGTCCGTAGCTTGGCGCCATCCAGAGACGGGAAAGCTTCAAATTGAAGTCTGGAATGAACACAGGCGTGTGTGGTCAGTAGCGCCCTTTCACTTCGGTCTCATTGCTTTACTCATGCTTCCCACCAGCTCTGGCAACGCTGCTTCGGTATCTGACGACGCGGATGCCGAAGCGGACGAAGACCTCGACGCTGAAGGGTCACCGGACGTCGCGCTCACCGAATTGCCCCCTGTGACTGCCCCTGGCGCCCCTGCTAACCCGAGCGAACCGCCTACCAAGCGCCGCCGCGCAAAACGTACCGAAGATGAACGGATCGAATATCTCCGTGCCGATCCCTACGTAGCTCAGTTCGAGGCGTACCGCGTGCTCTGCGGTACTTGTGATAAATGGATCCGTCTTCGGCCCAACTCGACATATTGCTCTATACCGTATGTGGAGATGCGTCAGAATGGTGTACATGGTACTGACTCGTGGAGGGTTACCTAGATGGGACGCGCATCGAAAATCATGTCTCGCGAAGAAAGGGTACGTGCGTGCTTTACTCGGTCCGCCTCGTACCGTATTACCGAGATTTAGTCGGCTCACGTATCCCAGAGTTGGCATACAGCCAAGTCCTCGGGTTGCTGTACTCGCCAACGACCCCACCGTGAAGAAAGTAGAGCTAGATCGCGTACAGTGTCGCACCTGCGTCAAGTGGGTACATGTCGGCGCGGATGATGATGCCTGGACCAAGCATCGAGCCTCATGCAGTGCATCTTCAACCTCGCCGACAAAGTCCGGGTGAGTATTGTTTTGGCTCTGTGATGACGCGGTGCAATATTGATTGTCGGTCTACAGTGTCCCTCCACCAACACCACAGCAGCTGGCGCTCACGGCCTCTTCTTCCAGTACCGGTTCTTCTCTACCCGGTGATGGAGCTCGCGTAGGTCGTTCGGTGTCAGAGATCCTAGCTGCGGCGTCAGCCTATGCGGCCGCACAGGCTCAAGCGGCGCAGGCAGGAAGCGGCCACGAAGCTCCCCGCAAGAAGAACGCCGAACAGCGCGCGGCGATTTTACGCGAAGATCCGCTCATCGCGCAGGTCGAGCCTCACCGTGTCTTTTGCGCCCTCTGCCAGAAATGGGTTCAGCTACGTCAAGATTCTACTTTTTGCGCAAATCCCTGGATTCAGCATAGATCTAAGTGCATTGTTCGCGCGTAAGTACAATTCTCGGATGCCGCTGTCTCTCACTCCATACTCTTTGTTCCTTATTAATGCAGTCTGCTGATACTGTTGGCCTATAGCGAAAAGCGAGAGAGGAGGGCGCTGCCCAGTCAACCTCAGGTCGGAGGCGCAGGTGGATCGTCGCCTGCAGTGATATATGGCAGCCATGCTCCTGGAGTTTCTCATGATATTGGCGAGTCAGAAACGGACGCTCTCAGCGCCAATGGCTCGGCCATGGACGTCGATGTTCCCGTTCAAACGCCGTTGACAAGGTCACGTCCTGTCAAAGCCGACCTTGACTCGACCCCAGGACGGTAGCTTTATCTCCACTGATACTAATTGTTTCACCACGCTAATGTTCGTACGCAGAGCTGCTTTCATCCATAGCTCAATCGGGCATCTATATTCGACGACCTATGAGGCCAGCGATGAGCTAACTCTGGCGACCCTGCTCGTATACCTGAACAGTGCCGTGCCACCGGACAAATTTGAGGACTTCGATACCGTCGAGGTGCTAGACGCAGTCAAGTCTTTAGTCGGCCGTGGTGTGCTCGAACTTCAAGGCGACGTCCTTCGGCTCATCGCTCAAAACTGATACCCTTGCCATCCCCCTTCGTACTGTAGGCGCTCATGCGAGTTGAAGCGCACAAGTATTTATGTATCCCTGTATCACTGACTGTGAATATCGTTCCGCTACTTTCTGTATAGCAGACATCTCATATCGCTTGTTCCATACCCGTATACCTTACAGTCATCCCTAATTGTACCCCCTCATCAAATATCTACGCCGCCTCCTTCATCTTGCACATCTCCTCGGTCCTCCCCAATTGACATTGCATCTTGTGCCATAATCTGTCTTGCTTGTCCTACGATGTCCGTACTCATACACGAGCACGCTGATCAGCTTTTATCGATCGTTTATCCCTTATCTGTACACTTGACCGATTGGCTTTTGCCGCAATTGTGTCGATGACTGGGCCTGTGATCTTGCTTGAGTACTCCAGTATGTAGTGCACACAATATTCACATCCAATGCTACGTGAAAATGCGATGGGGGTCACGAGATGGATTCATATGGATACGCTAACAGTACAATACAAGAGCGAGAACATTTCAAGTTCCAGACCAAGGTCCCAAGACGAAAGCACTTCGACAGCTACAAGAAAACCAAGCAAGATATATCTAACCCAAATACTGCAAAGACGATCGAGACAACAGTTAACCAAGAATACTGGACTGGGAAATAAATGCGTTCCATCCCTCCGGGCCACGCGTATTAGGAGCAAGGCCTAGCTGCACTAGCTCTGGCGGCGGCGCTGTATATGTACCGTACTGCTGCTGCTGAGGTTGCGGCGGTCCGTACCCTGAGTGTGGCTGGTAAAGGTGGATGGCGTCGGGATCGGGCGTGGCTGGCGACATGTACTGCAGTTGCTCTTGATGTTGTGAAGGCGCGGAGTGCGGTTGCTGATGGGCGTGGTGCGGGTGCTGAACCGGAACGCGCAAAAGCGGCAGCTGCGGAGGCATGGGTGGATGCTGTCGAGAATGCGAGTATCCAGGTCCGTTATACTGCGCAGCCGGTATGTCGTGGTATGTGCCTTGTTGACGATACTGGTGCGAAACGGGCGGAGGCGGCGGAGTACGCTGGAACGGATCGGTCGACGGCTGTTGCATAGGACGTGACTGCCAGCTATGGAAGCTACCATTTTCGGGAGGGTACGGTGATACAGGACTGGCTCCGTGTGTCGCCGAAGGAGGTGCAGCCGTAAGGCGAGGGAGAGTCGGAGGCGAAGGAGTTGATTGGGTTGCATGACCGGGGCGTAGCACCATAGTGCGTCCGGCGAAAATCGCGAGCTCATCGTCGACGTCTTCTTGCTTGATGTCCCAGGCAGCGCCATCGTCGATGGCAACAGCGGGGTCGTGGCTGCGCGCAGTCGCTAAGGTTCGTACGGCCTTGTCCCTCAGGCGGCTAAGGATAGTCTATCCAGGGTCGCTATATCAGCTACGTGTCGAAGACGGGATGCAAAGAACGTACATGAGCCTTAGAAGCCCGTCGGTTGTATTTGGCCGCTTGAGAGAAAACGTCGCAGGCTTGCTCCAGTTCGGCCATCGCGGTATCAGCGAGATGCGAACGGGGGCCGCGTGTAACGATGCCGCCGAAAACGATCTATCACAACAATGAGCAACCAGTAGGACCGCGGTTGGACACGTTCAGTAACATACTGCAGCAGAGAACGCGTATGTCCATATTGACCAGAAGCGCGAGCACATGGAAGGATGCATAGCGAACTGTTCGCGTACGACGCGCAGGACCGTAGATGCGGCACGCACGCTGGCCAGGAACGAGGGTGCGTACTGACTACGAAGAGGGTTGACCGGGCTCTCGATCAGCGCTTGCGCGAAGAAACCACGATGAATGAACAAGAGCACTGTGATACTGTTTCAGAGCGGGTCGATGGCCGAGAATATGCGTCGTTACTCACTAACTTCACGCGTATGCGAGAGCACGAAATAGATCATTGATAGCGCCAGTGGCATCTCGCGCATGTCAGTGTAGCCACCACGTAGCTGAGCCATAGCGTCGGGAGGTATAGCAAAGTCGCGGACTTTACGGTCGAGCTCCAATATCTCGGAATAACGTGGCGGATTTGCGGCCAACGTTTTTGCCGCTATTTCAGCCACACATTCGAAGGCGAAACGGAAGCCCCAAGATCCGACTGCATACAGAGTTAGTATGTGTAGCAAGTCGACAAGATTGAGGTGAACGAACATCCGGGTATCGGGTTGCCGTGCGCGTCGAGCTTCATCTCCTTGTCTTCAGGATACTGGCAATCAATATATATGCGCTGCATTGAAGGAGGGCGTCCAGTGGATAGTGCCTATATGAGGGGTAAGCATGGGGTGGAGCAATGGACAGCGATGTCGACATACATGCCAGGCATCTGCGACAAAGAGGTCCCAGAACAGCGTACGGCGCCGCTGGACCATTTTCGGACACGTCTCCCAACGCGCACTATCTCGATCTAGATGATCGTGATTATCAGCGTAAGTAGACGGAGGAAGATGTAAGCGATCTTACGCAGTCCGATCTATATAGAAGATGCGTAAGTATATGAAAAATGCAAGGTAGAGAAGAACACACACCGTATGGGCTATGTGGCAGGCAAGCGCAACAAGAGACCAGGTTGACTCCATCGTAGATTCGCCAGCGGAAACCTCCGAGCCAGACATGGCGTTGTAGATACTAGCCACGTGCAAGGCCTGTACCGTGATCATCGAGGGTCGCTCAAGGACAGGGCGCAAACAAAGGGCGGCGTGCGCGAGCTGATTGTAGTGCTCGCCCTCTGCCTCCGCCGCGCTCGTCGTAAGCCCAATATCCACAGTGCGTCCCACAGCCAAGACGCTGAAGAAAAGACCCAGCGCATGTGGAGATGTGTAGTCCTGATCGGCGGAGACATTGGCCGGGGCGGGGCGCAAGTTGTAGATGACGGGCAGCATCTCATCCATGAGCTGCTCACGACCGAGACCACGAAAGAGCCAGCTCGCATTCGCAAGATAGCACTCGCATATGGCAGAGGCGATCTCGTATGACGGTAAATAGCTCATGATGAGAGTGTACACGTCCTGAGTAGGCCCCATTGGCGTGAAGGGAAACGCGAAGTAAAAGCGGACGACCTCTGGAGGTAGCGCAGGACTCGCAGATTTACCACTGGAGTTGGATTTCGGCGATTGAGAAAATTCCTCGTCAATCTGTAGAAATAATAATCAGTCAACCTGCTGAAGTCACGCGCACGGACTTCCAAAGCCCCTATCTCCAACCGGTTTGACGTGATGCGCACTGTGGAAATCGAAGAAACAGAAAGATACGTACGAGCAATAGACCTTCAGAGCCGCCTGTTGGGCCGAAGAAACGTGATAGTCCATGCTCAGAAACAGACATCGTCCCAAAAGCAGCGAGCGTCTCTGAATTGAGTTCGCCCTCGTCGCCGCTGTCAGCTGCCGTGTCCTCGGGCGCTTTATCATGTTCGACAAGGAGCTGCGAGTCATGTAGAAGAGGATGTTGCTCCTTGGAGTGAGCAGACTGAAGCACCGCTAGTCCGTCCTCGAGCTGGCGAATACGGTCGCTCATGCGCGCGATACGCTTGTGAAGATGCTCGGTCGCGGCAATTACGAAGCTAACAAAGGAGTCAATGAAACGACGCGCCAAGGCGCTTCTGTGTGAACGCACCGAGTACCCTGCCCAGTGGCAAGGCTACCTACAAATATAGTAAGTAACTCGTCAACCTCATGACAAAAAACAAAGCACGCACCGTTAGGACATAATGCTGCACAACCCCTCCGCTGGTGGGTATATTAGGAAACATGGGATCATCAAGTTAGGTCAAGTACACACTTGGCAAGATTGGCATGGTATGGACTTGTCGCATTTAATCTTCAGCCTGTAAGATGGTGGTGGTGGTCAGAAGGTGAACGCGATGAACGGATTGGCGTGCTCGGCTTGCAGGCGGGGAGGTCCGATCAACGCACCTGCGACACTCGGCACACGATATTTCACCGCGGCTTCGCTTCATCTCTATCTCGCGAGCATACGTTCCGTCCTGACGTACGCCATCTTGGTCTCTGCGCTGAAGTCGTCGACTGGATGACGGGGTGGGTTCGACGGGCATGGTGATGGCCTTAAGCTGGTTGAACGCTTCAGCCCAGCCTGGTGCTCTTTAGACATCCGGACCCTGGGAAGAAAGCCAGTGCTCGCCGCCCTCTCCGCAGCAAATACGAATTCGCTTTCTTCCTCCCGCGCTCAGATCATCTGCAGGTCGCCCTTGGCGCCTTGCCTCTTTTGAATCTACCTCGCCTTTTCCTGCACTCCGGTCGGCGAGTGCGAGTGTCTCAGCCTTCAGCACGTTCCGCCCAACCTTTGTCTGGCACCTGCAAAAGCTTGTATTCTCGTTTCAGTTGACTGCGCAGTCACCCTGCATTGCTGTATCACGTTAACTTCATTATCTTTTCTGATGCTCTCCCGCAGATACAAAGCATGTTTTGTCGCCCGCTGGCTCCGGTGGACTGGTCCGAATGCCCGTCGATCTAATCGGGACGATGACAGAACTGCACTGGTGCCTTTAGCCCCACCGCATGCTACCGGCATGGTCATAGAGTTCGGAGAGCTGTGCGCATGGCTATCAACGTTACAGCTGTAACGCCTGCGTGTTCCTAGATTGGTGGACTTCTTCTGCACCCTGATGTTGTCGTCAACACTGGACTTCCCCAGTACCGCAGCACGACGTCGTACACTTGCGAATTGTCGGGCTCCTCGCTTCGAGCATTCTTGCCTCTCGGTCGTGACGTGACGTTGGCGCCGGATTGAAACTCAGCGGGCTGCCCGATGGAAATGCCGGAGAGAACATGTACTGTTCGACCAGAAGCCCGGAAGATGTGTACGATTCGACATTCCACCCTGAGAAAGGCATCAACTATCGGTTTGTGGATATCGGCTAGCATCGGTCTACGCTCAAGAAGCTCGGGTCCTTGGGAAAGATGCATCCCACGCAAGCTGCAGGTGTGTTGCATCGTGTTCAATCATTTTACTCTCACTAACTGGCCTGAGCGCAGTCCCGTCAACATATCCCTTTCAATGGCATTCCTGTACGGATCTACCGATGTCCGTAAGCGCAGCTCTTGTGTCGCCACAGTTCTAAGGTCTCTGCTATGTCTTCAGGTTGCTATCCTGCTGGTGGCTTCTCTGCGCCTCAAAGAACTGCATCTGGCTCTCATGGTAGCCGATTCTTCTCGTGCCTTGGGGTCCGCCACGAATGATCATGACCGAACCTAATGCTCGCGAAATCCCGCAATGCTCCAGCTTCCGGGGCCAGTCATCTCCGTCGCTGTTGCTCTCTCTGGACAATTCTTTCAATTTCTGGTGGTCCTATGACACTCCTCCGGGCGCCGCACTGCGCGCGCTGTATAGCAGTCTACCTTCTATCTCAACGGTTCTTTATCTTGGCATACCTGTATAAGGTGCTGGGTTTGCGGCGTGGTAGGATGCTCTGCTTGACATCTATTCTCCGACGATATAAATCACAGCTCTTACCCCTTTGAGCTGATACAAGCGCCGGATGCTGACTTGCTGCTGGTTTTCACCTCTAGAGCGCGGGGTGCTGCTCGCCGACATGTCCAAGCAGGCTCGAGAGCTGTTTAACGCCAACTTTACTCGTATCTCCGAGTCAGTTGGTTAAGCTTAGTGTTAAACGCCGAGTCGTCAGGTGCATACCCGTCTTCCATTGCAATATCATTCCATCCTGCGCGCGCTGTTGAATACAGTGTCTAAACAGTCCATTGAACTCGGCCAGGAATCGCCCACGATCACTGTCGTCGTCGCTCCAAGCCCTAGCACTGGCTTATTGCACGTCTTGCCCGTGAATTGAGTTCTCCCGTTTACCGCGCAGAAAGGGCTGACTCTGTCAGCTCGGCGAATGCAACTCCGTTAAGATTGCATACACTGAGCGCTATCAGACAACGTTCTTGAGGAGAGTGCCTTACAATCAGGTACTGCTACGCGGTAAACTGGTTCTCGGGAAGTAAACCGAATAGCAGAGCATTGTAATATCCATATGCATGCTGAACTCGGAGTGTCTACCGCGTATCTCAACGGCGACTGCCGTCCAACAACAAGCTATGCAAAAAAAAAGTTTTGGCGCAGTCGACCAACTGCGGCGTACTCATGATCGTGCAGTCAGCGCCTCGGAGAAAAATGATGCCCGCGGATATTGCCGCATGCCTTCGACGTTGCCGAGCGCCAGTACTCGCTTTCAGCGACGACAGAATAAGCCAGAATGGATACCAGGGCCATATAGCCGTGCTCACGTTGTCTGTGCGCAGGCGACCGTTACTCCCGCGTGCTGTCAGACGGCGGCGACGGAAGCTGCGCAGTTGACAATTTGCGAGCAACCAGCCAACAGAGTCGGACTGTGGCCTCGACCGAGTGGCCACCTCGGTACGCAACGCCATTTTCTTACAGCATACTCTCTGCACAGCAGACACATCTTGTTTGAGGAACGGGTGTTCAAGCGTTCGGATCGATTGCTGTGTTCGCAGTCCAGCAATCTTATTCGTGCAGTATCGAGATCAGTACGCGAGATGGTCGCCGAAGCGCTGACAGACTGAGCTCTTACTACACTTCTCATACCGCCGCGACCTGTAAGAACTCGAACTTTGACCGTCTAGACTGTCATTCGTGCTGATACTGGTACTGTCAACTTCACCACGGCCTGGCCTGTGATACCCTGCTGGTTCTCTACCTCTGGAACCTAAGCCACCTAGTTGGGCATCCTCTCGACAGCAGGCATATACGTACACTGCTGCGGCACGCCCTGGTCTTCTTCGATGTGATTGATCGCTTCAACTCGGCGACTCGCGAGTCTGGCTTTGGTTAGATGCGCCTGTACAAGTCTCCTTTACACTGTTTCAGCCACCTTCGGTACCGCGCACATCTCCTTTAACGCGCGCCTGCGAACTGATCACTGTATAATGCTCTCTGCACCTTCGTAAGCAAACTTATCGGTACCTGGCTAGCGACTCTCTTATTCGCCGCTGGCGTGGCCCAATGCTCTCAGTCCTAGCGCTGTAATGTGAAAGTTGTCAATAAGGATTGCGTAGTCGTGTACGGTGTAGTCGCCGCACTCACACACCGGTCGGAACCGTACTCGGTGCCGTGCTACCTCCAACGTCGCAACCTCTTCTGCGCTCTCACAGACACGATGGAAGGTACTCACGCTCGATCTCTATGATACTGCTTATCTGATCACCTTCTCGCTATCATCATCTCGAGCGCATCTTTCTGGGAGCAACTCCGCTCGCTTAGTACATTGCAACTCTGCTTAAATATCTCTGCCTGGTTAGCTCGGAGGCTAAGTGTTACTGTAAGAACATGGTTACTGGGAAGACGTCTCTTGCGAGTGTGCGACTCGCAACGGGCGGAGCTAGCTTTACTACATCTGACATGAGCTGACATGTCCATCTCTCATCCTTTCTCGGAGCGGACGATTCGACTCCGGTGAATCGTACTGTAGTATAGCTGCATGCTTGGCTGCAGTTCAATGTCGCTCTTCATCTTGCACATCGCATGCTCTCCCACACTTGCACAATGTCGCTTAGCAGGACTCCGCAGTCGTCGGGGCTCTTCGCGTGGACCTTCAATTGCTACTGTTGCTTGAAAGCATCCACAGAGAGATTGCCTAGTCGCGTTCGAGTGCCAGTGAGCACCGCCGCTGAACAATGAACCTAAAAGGATTCCTCGCTCATCCATACCGGAACCAGCTTGAGCCCTCAAGCTTAGCTTGTTGTTGCGCTTCCTCTAGCTTGCTTTACACTGTCGAAGAAGCTGTCCGTGCCTCAATATCTAAGTACCAGCGCAATATAGTTCATGTTTAATGAAACTTCGTATATAAGCGTGGAAAGTATATTATACTGTGTTCAATACTATACCTGTTACGGGCCGGTTAGCTCAGTTGGTTAGAGCGTCGTGCTAATAACGCGAAGGTCTTGGGTTCGATCCCCACACTGGCCAGTACACCCATAGAAACATATGAATGTTTTTGCAGATCGTGACGCGTAGGATCGCAACCTTGCACAAACACTCCAACCATCGTCGGCTGCATCGTCACCGTGGACTTGCATACCTTCTCTGTTTTCATCATTCCATCAAGGTGAGTCGGGAGTTGGGGCCCGAGCGCCCCTCGGAGCCGGCCGGCGGACTAGTTTCGCCACACCTCGTGTTTCGCGCAGCGCCGAGCAACTTGACTCTGCCTTCCACCTTGCGCCGACACCTCACCCTCAACTACCGTCTCAGCGGTATTGATATGTTATCTACGACGAAGTCAGTAGCTTTCAGTTCCGTATCTCGCACGGACGGAGTAGATGTGCTTACTGGCAGCAATGCCAATCAGGTCTCGTTGCACTGTGGCAACCTCCCGAACGATGTCCTCTGTGCCATCTTCAAGGTGTGCGCGGATCTGGACCCGCCACACCAAAGCTACTCTACAGGCGTAATTGACCATCATCTCGGCTGGATTACTTTAGGGCACGTAAACCGGCGTTGGAGGATGCTCCTTCTCAGCTTGTCCCCGCTATGGGCAGGCGTCGCCTGCGTGTTCCCAATGGTGGTCCATGAGATGGTTACTCGCGCAAGAAACGCGCCACTTACGATTCACATCCCATATCTGGAGGACGAGAACGTTGAGGAGGACATTGTCCGACTCGCTTTGTCCAAGATCACCCAAATCCGTTCTCTTCGAATCGGCAGCTGGCGAGATCCTCTCGACTCCAAGTACCAGCGGGATATTGAGGATGCTCTCACTAACAGGCCACTTCCTCTACTCGAGGAAGCGCGCCTTCATGTTTATCCACCGTCATCCCCCATCTTCACACCTGAAATCTTATCCACTTCGCCCGCTAGAGGCCAACTCGACATGTCTCCGAAGTTGCAAGCGCCTGCACTCCGAGCTTACGCCCACCGCAACCTTTTCACATTTTCCTGTCCGATGCTTTCATCGCTCGAGACGACCGACAGCGTCGACATCCAATCATCTCCCCGCTATCTTCTCGATATTCTTCGTGGGTTTCCTCTGCTAGAGACCACGCGCTTGCATCTTACTTGTGGTCCCGACTCACGACCCCAGGGCGCGTTCGTTCCAGTCGAGACAGAGAGGACCAGTCCTTGGTCAACTTGTTCGGAACAGCCTGTGGTCTTGGAGCACCTCCGGAGTGTCTCCTTCAGCGGCAATTCGCCAAGCGTAGACGTTCTTGGGTTATGGTGTTGCATACAGGCTCCCGCGAACTGCAATGTTTCGTTAAATGGCGTTGACCTCGTTGTATCGATTGAGCCCGCTTGCCGGGCCCTTGAGCAACAGCTGCAGAATCCGGCGTTGGGTACCCTTGTTGTCAAATGTCCCGGAAGATCCGGCGCCGGGGTGGGTTTGCGATCTTCGCATTCTACGAGAAACACTGCTAGTAGACACAGTGTGAACCTAACGTCGGGATCGGGCGAAACGGACTACAATCAGATGCCAGCCATCGTGGCGTCCCTCGTGTCCGCGGTGCAGACACAAAACATCCAGCACCTCAACCTTCTCAAAGTCAAGAATTATTGGGTCTACGGCTACGACAACAACGAGATGCAACGCGCCCTCGAGCCTCTTTCCTCAGTCGAGGTCGTCTCCGTCCACGGAGATTTCGGTATATCGGGTATCCTCTGCATGATGAACGCGTTTGAGAATGGTCCGAAGCCGCTCTTTCCAAAGCTGAATACGTTGGTGGTGCACATGCGTATGAAGCCATACGAGTTCGAGGACTGGCATGCCGATTGTTGGCAAGCCATAGCGGAGCTCCTGGACCATCGCAAACGTGCCGATGTACCAGTTCGGGAGCTACGTATCACGGGCGGATGGAGATCGGAGAAGTTACGTCAGGACTGGTTTGGCGCAGAAGGACCGCATCTCGCCAAGGTTCACAGCGCGGTCGAGGTTGTGCGCGACGAGCGGATGGTCAAGTATTATGAGGAAGGTTGCGATTGTTGTGATACGGATCTTGAAGGCGAGTCCGACGACGAGAACCAAGAGACGTGACCATAATGATACACTACCTAACTTGTACTTCAAAACTTTTGTAAATGATCTATATCTCTGCATGGCGCACCGGTCAGGTCGATTGATAGCTCGGCAGTTGCCAGAGAACGACTCGAGAGTATGGCAGAATTGGCATGGTTCAAGTTCAAGCGTAACATCGTTGAGAGCATAAGAATCCTTATTTATTGCGTTAGTACTAAATCGTGGCTACGCTGGCTAATTGGGACACTTGGACTGCAGCTGGGCCTCGACTTGACGAGTGGCATACATTGAATTTAGTGGCATACGTTGAATTCAGCGGCAGGGACTCCTGAGTCCTGCGCTGGGCTATCCCGTGCGATGTGAGGTCGGAGTCTAACCCACTACAGCGCTTTGCATAATGACGTGAAATCGCTCCCAAAAGTTTCTCTCTTTGGCTTTGTTTGGTCGTGACCATCAGTAACGCTGCTACGTGGCCTTCGCGTCTTCCGGACCACCATGTCGGCGAAGGCGCGAGGGAATTGGGCGAATACATACCATTAGATCTGACCAGGACGCGATTTAGCGTCTCGTAAACGCCCTAGGCACCTTTGAGGTCAAGTTGGTCCCAAGAACTAGCCTCGCGAAGGCGTTTTGCTGGCCTGCGTGAAGACCTCTGTCGTCGCCGCATCTTGCGCCTTTCGAGGTACATGCCTCATTCGTGCTCCCAGCCAAACCCCGAAGACAACCTAACGACTATCTCGAGCAGGTGCGAATCCCCGACATATTGTAACGCACGCGCAGTAAGGCCGGTAAGGCTCAAGCTTAAGCTGGCTCAAGCTGCTCGCACGAGCAAATCGTCCGCTCGCCGTTACCCAAACCAGTCAGTAACTGCGGTAGGAGCTCGACATGTCGCAGATAGCGACCTGCGCAATGCGTACAGGCTTGCGCAAGCTCTGCCCGGGGAAGTAGGCGACGTGGAAGCCGTGACGCATCAGTGACAGACAAATAGGTGCAAAGAGAGAAACTTTTCGACGCGATTTCACGTCATTATGCAAAGCGCTGTAGCTATAGGAGCGCGAGACAACGGGCCCGTCGTTCCACGTGGCTGGGCCTGTGGCCCCGCGCACTCTATTATCCGATTTCAAATGCTTCTCAACCGCCAACCACCACCTCTCCGTCAACCTTCCCAATATGTAGCCTGCCACCTCTGGCAAACGCTTCTCTCCATTCGTACTATCCGAGTCGGAAATCACGCTCCAGCTGATCTCTCGTCAAATGAACAAATTTCAGCCAGGGGATTGCTCGAGTGAGCAAGGTCGTCAGGGAAGACGTCAAGCGCTCTGGCTCAGGAGGCGGCTGCGAGCTGTCAGACTGAAAGCTTATTTCGGCCGGCGGCATCCTACTGGCTTGGAAACAACGGGCTAAAGACCGATTGAATGAGATTAGAACTGAATAGGATAAGGTATTTATATGCCTAGACAGGCGTTACATCGGGCTTGAACTGAGTTTCTGAGTACGGCCACATGTCGACGAGGTGCCGAATCGTCGAATTGCATCCTTTCGTTGACTCGTCCGACGCTCCGAGTCGATGAAATATCCTGGACGTGTGTCGTTGTTTCGTATGGCTCACGGAGGACGATCCAATCGGAGACAGAACGAGGGTCCAGGCGTCTGCGATTCAATGGCAGCCCGATATGCCCGCGCCCATCTGCGCCCATCAGCATCAGCATCAGCATCCCAAGATCCACATGCCTTGCCCACTGACAGGAAACTTGCTCTAAGCGTCGGATTCGCCGCGATAGCTCTCTTTGGGTCATCCTTGTCTTCGAGCGCCCTCGATATGCAAAAGAGGGGGGCCTTGTCGCGCACACTCGTCGCGCTCCATCCTCGTTGTCTCAGCTCGGCCGCCATACACTATATGATAACCTTTAGCACCTGGAGGAACTGATCACTGTGCATCGCGCCGTACCTGAGCTTCAGTTCTGCGAACCAGTGCGAACCACGGTGTGACCAGAATGGAAGTTCTAGAACCTTTCAGCCTGGAGATGACTGTGTTCATCTCCTCGAGCGGGACGCCCAACGCGTTGCTCAAGCGACCATCGACGCCAATTGTGCGAGAATATTCGGAACTCTAATTTGGCCGTGACCGGAAAGGGTACGTTCGGGTGTGCGAGCAACAGGATATTTCAAATTACTCGACAGAACATCTGGAGTTGATCATGAGGCGGCCGCGAGATTCGCGACGGTTGAAGATGCAAGTGTGCACAGGCACCTAGCAGCTGGGATTCTACGTAACATACACGGCAGCAGTTATTTGTAGTGCTGCTGACAAACAACGGCTCCTCACAGAGCAGCGAATGGGTATGATTCAAGACAGCGGACTCACTTACTCACGTTGGCAAGAATGGAACGCGACGGTCACCCGCGTACAAGCGCTAATCTTTCGACGCAATCCAGATCGTAGGTAAAAGACCGCCAAATAGTACATCTCGCGATAGCCTGTCATGACCACGTACTCGCAAAAATTCCAATATCAATTCCCCAGTTATCAGCAGTGCCCGTGAAACGAGGGACAAGTCGCTGGATATCTTTTCTGCGTGAAAAAAATGTCGGCAGCACACATGGTACCCCCGAGTGAGATCAAGAGGGCCTTAAACCTTTCGGATAGCGGCAAGAAGGTATGCTAGTCGGTTTGAACAGGCACTTCACACCTTAACATGTCGTAGTGTAGGACAAGTTGCAGTGAACCTAAGTAGCTAGAAACTTGACAGGTATGCGACCTATGTTCATACATGCCTACAACAGCACTGACTTAATGGCTTAGATGACGGTTAATGGTCGAGCTGTGTTGTTGCGTTGACTCGGACAGTATTGGCATCATGGTGAAAGTCAGAGTCAAGTATCGCGCGGGCGCGCGTCGCGTCATGGCGCTACCATGCCGCTGATGGCACTTGCTTTCAACCACCACCACTACCCGCTGTCCTACCTGATCATGTTATAGATCTGCGTAACATTCTTCCGGAGGCTCTGTAGCTACCTTGCTAATACGAGATCATAGAGTTGCATAGCGTCGTGCTAAAACAGCTCTGGTACCGATAACATACGCTAAGATGATGCTGGTGGATCACCTGCCCGAGGACGTAGTTCACCAGATCTTCTGCTGTATATCTCTTCTTGTTGCACCCGGTACATTCTGGAAATCTTCGCGGCTTTCACCAAGTCGGATCGCCGCATCGCACATCTGTCCCCGATGGCGATATCTGTTGCTTCACATGTCTCTTCTCCGGGCGAGGATTGCTGGAGGCGTCATTTCATCTGAGGGAATGTGCGGGTGTATCATCGAGCGATGAGGGCGCTCGCCGCTAAACTTCTGGAATTTGCCATCGCTCGAAATACTTTGCGAGCGTAGAAGTCCATTATGCAACCACGTCACACCTCATTCACCGACATTGTACCCGTCTAGAGAGCTTATCCTAGTGTGTTGACGGGTCTTCTCTCCAGGCGCTCACTGACCACACTTTACCACAGATACGGAGAAATCTCAGTCCAACTCAGTCTTTCGCGAGACTGGACCGGTTTTTGATGCTCCTAATCTGGAGTTTCTGGACGCGTAGAATGGATTCTTCGCATTCTGCGCACGAGCCTAAGCATCCTACGCATCGATCTGAGATACAAGCACAACATCCCACTTCGAACTCTCTTCGCAGTGATTGCCTGCGCACCTTTACTGGAAGAGCTTGCATTGCTAGGTGTCACGTACAGTAAGGACGAATTAGAAGACACTCGGTCTTCTGGCCGTATCTGGCTCCCTGATCTTGCGTCCCTGCGCTTTTTGGGCGAGTGCCCCAACTTTAAAAACCTTTCTGGGGCTTCATCGAATTGCCAGAAACTATCGATGTCCAGATTGAGATGTCACCTTGAGCAGCTTCCGATCTTCGCTAAGCTGCGCGCACTCCTTGACCGGATACCAGGTTGTGTGTTACGGCGATCGCATTATGTTGTCGGACTCGTGTCCTGCCTGAGGAAACATTCTCCTCTTCGATGTATCGAATTACTTATTCAGGTTTACGTTCTATGTAAAGCTCCTCAAGCTGTGGTAAAGTGCGCCCAGGGATCGATCTGGCGGTCGCAGGATCATTGGCGTTTAGGGCGAGCCTTTTAACGCGCTCGAGATAAAGAACAGCAAGTCGCGAAACACGCTGCTAGTGGAGAGACCTGACAGGGTAGTCATGTATGCCCTCGATCCTATGCCAATTCCAGAGATGCAACGGGGCGTTCCCAGCGCGTTTGATGATTGTATCGCAGGTTTCTTGCGAGGTGAATACACCGCCGGCCATTTTGGCCCATAAAAGTGGCATACTCGTAATCACATCGCGCCATCGCTCACATACATGCGATGAAGCGATCCAACCAAGCTCTACTTTGGAAGAACGAGGGTTGAACCCAGGAACATCGAGAAGCGAGAGCCAAGTGAATACTGCGTAGAGTGCGTCATCGGGTAAGGAGTGCACGGTCAGGCTAATCAAATATTTAGCGAAATTTCTTCGCGACAGCTAAGAATGTATCCTTGCCTGGACATTTTAGTCTGGAGAGGAGTATGCGTTGCAGCTTTAGATGAGTTCGGGCTCGGAGCGTGATACCGCGGTGATGGTTAGAGCCAAGTATCGCGCGCAACTTACCCCGCATGCGCCGCGTCCAACCCGCGCCGACGCCGCATGGCCGCCATGACGAGCTTGCTCTTAACCCCCGCTATCCACTTTCCCATTGCCAACCTTCGACCTGCATTGTCACAACTTACCTTCGCGACACCTGATCATTTGCTCTTTGTCTTGGATACGTCGACATCCGAGCTTGTACAAGGGCGTGTCGATACGTTGCAGTTATGGCTAATGAATCTACTAACCCGTTAAAAACCTCCATGGGCGTGTAGCACAGTGGTAGCGCGCTTGCTTCGCGGCGCCGCCAGGCGCCCATCCACTGTGCCGACGCCCGACCGGACGCGAGGCACGAGCGTTCGGGCGGGCGGCGGTGCAGTGGATAGGGCGTCTGGTGGGGCCCGCGAGCCTAGGCGAGCTGTACGGACAATCGACGCGAGCCGTAGGCGAGCGGCGCGCGGGCCGCGCTGGCAGGCCACGAGCGTAAGCGAGCCGCCGGCGTCCAGAGAGCAGAGCACCTCGCGCGAGCGTAGCGAGCTGGAAGTATCAAATGAGCGTAGCGAGTTGTCGCCTGTATCTAGTAAGCGTAGCGAGCTATCCAGTGAGCGTGGCGAGCCGCTGATCGGTAATGTCAACATGTAAGTACGATTTGCATGAGGTCTTGGGTTCAATCCCCAACTCGTCCATAAGTTTTGCATCCGATAGACTATGAGATTAAATTGGGTTGAATCAGTTTCCATGAATGGTGGTCCGCGCCCTGAGTGTTGTCGCTTTTGGTCCAGGATGCCAAGTTAGGCAATCATAAGCCTATTGCATCCTCCTTTGGGAAAGTCCTCGGCAGGTATGAATCATGATTGCCAGTAGCTAAACAAGAGGAAAGAAGCTAATAAGTGATATGTATCACTTTACTAGTATAGTAGTATTCAAACCTTGACGTTCTTTATGCACAACGAGTAGATATCTGTATTCAGCACAGCCTGGTACGCCCCAAAGACCATGAAATGTCGGTTGTCGCGGTGACACTGATGACGCCGCTATACGACACCACGACTGTGACCATCAGGTGCACGCATACGTAGAAAATTATAAATGGTGTTCGCAGTGTGCAAAAGCATCAAAGATTGTGACGGTCAAACAAAAACACAACATGCGAGTAGGAATAGCAAATGTCCATGATCCGTCAGATGTCCGTGAATGAGGATAGAAGCAGTCCATCTCGCTCAGAGCGCCGCGAAGAACGCAGCGACAGCTCCAACACCTGCAACAACGGCGCCCGATCCCATGAGAGGCGAGGCAGCGTTCGAGGTGGAGGGCGAAGCTGATCCCGACGCCGACGCCGAGCCGGTACCAGAACCGGATGCCGCCGCTGACGAACGCGTCGGCGAGCCACTGGGGGACGGGGTCGTGCTGTTACCCGCGCTACCCGTGGTCGTGCCATTGGCAGCCGAGGTCGTGGCGGAGCCAGGCGCTCCCGCAGAGGCACTCCCGACGGCCGTTGTAGTCGCAAGCACGGAAGTGGCATTGATTACGCCCGTAGTGGCCAGACCACTGGCCGAAGACTCGAACGAGTTCGTGCCCGTCTCGGTCACTGGCTCGCCTGAGCCCGAGACAGCGCTCGTCACAGCCGATGCCGCAGCCGCTGAGGTAGCCGACTCCACTGCAGAGGTGACTGGCTCCGCGGAGGTTACTGCCCCTTGACGCTTAGCCAGGTCGGGCGCTGCAACTGTACAACCATGAGCGACGAAGCTTCAAAAGATGTAGAAAATGAACGCACCAGCGGCGGCGGCGTAAGCGAAAAGGCATGCGAGGACGACCTTGAACTGCATCGTAAAGTGTAGAGGAGTGGATTAGAAGAGTGGGTAAAGGTGCGTTAACGATGGGGAGAGTGGCCTTTCCGAAGGCTGCCTTTAATCCTCACGCCTTACGGTTATTCTCGCCCGTATATCCACACTGACGCGAAGCCAGCGGCGTCTACTCACCGTGATGTGAGGAAGCATGCTTAGGGTGCGGCCGACGTGTGCCGCAAGAGAACGTAGAGGCACTGGTCCATGGTACAGTCCGAACATCGATGGCATGGACCTCGAACATCGCCATGACACCAGGTGTCTGAAGGTCAGAGTCGGAACCTACCCTCTAGTTCCTAGTGTCTGCAAGAGGAGCGTCACCAGGCTTGTCAAGCATAGAAAGGGCTATGAACTCAGTTCCAACTGCAACAGGTGCCAGCCTTGCGTGTTCCCGACTGAAAGCAACGTGTAGAGAACGCCATCGGCGATACAGCTGCCAGACGTGGTGCTTCGCACTTCTTCAACTTTTGCATGGCAAGCTACGGGCATCGCAGTCCACCATACGCCCCAAGAACCGCAGATACACAGGCTTCGGGGCTTCTGGACTCGCTCCTCCGCCGATTGCAGACGGAGATGATGCCGTAGACGATCAGCCCATGACTGCGTACAATTCAAAGTACAGCTTGGCAGAGTAAGACCTAGCGAGGTATATCCGCAGACCTTGCGGTTGTCCAACACCAAACGGCGAACCTAATAAAAGAACCACAACACCCAATTGATGATCCCGGGTCACCGTCAAGAGCTCCTAGCGCAGAGCGGTACATGCTGAGTCTGCCTGTTGAGAGTTTGATCTCAGATACTGTTACTAGCGATACATTCTAATTGAGGATAAGGGAGATTGAAACGCTACGTACTAGCACTATCTTCACAGTGGTGGCAAGAAACCGACCTTCGCGAACAATCGCCACGCCTCCTCATACGCCGTGATCCCAGTCGGTTCATCCTCCCAACCCGCTTCCCGCAACGCCTTCGTACTCATGCGCCGGTCCTGCGGGTAACTCATCACATACATGAAATCGAACCCGATACCCTCGAATACACCCTTGTGCAGCTGATGCTTCTGTTCGAGCTCGCGCCACTTCTCAGCCTGAGTTTGCGTCCACTCAATTGCGCGGGTCGCCGAGGCGACAGGATTACCCTCAACCTCAGCGCTCGCGTCAGGCGGGACGCCCACGAGGCCCCAGGCTTTGGTGAGCGCAGGCCAGCGCGCCTCGTAGGTGCTAGGAGAGTCCACGATATTGTACGACTTGCCTTTGAGCGTCGAATCGTCTTTCAACGAGAGAAAGATGCTGGCACGCGCGACAGCATCGGCAGCACTTTCAGAGTTCAGAGCTTGGGCTCCGGCGAGCGATGCAGGAAGTGAGACTGTGGCGCCTGGGCCGTGTACGGCACGGTAGAGTGCGAGATAAGCGCCGAGCACGAGGGCCTGGTTCATCGCGTTCACCGTTGGCGCGTAGCCGATGATGGGGTCCGGCCGGAGATCGTTCCATGACCAGGATGCGTCTTTGGCATGCTGGGCGATGATCTGGGGAGGAGATGTCAGCACCTAATGCAGGTTTGCAGGAGCAGGAATCGTACGTCAAGCTGCTTATAGTAGAAGATCTTGGAGTGCAATGGCTCTGGAAGACGCGGCTGACTTTCCTCGAACGGAGTGGGCGGGATCAGGTCGGGATGCGAGAGGAGATGCTCAACCCCGTAGTACTGTATATTGTTCAACGGACTGGACAACACGATCTCATACGGGCTTGTGTATGTATGCTATGCTCGTATCAGTACTTTGGCGTCTAATGTTATTTTGCGGTGAAGTTAGAACGTACCATACCAAAAGACGTTCGTGACCTTTCCGATGTCGGGAACCTTCTCCTTCAGTAGCTTAACGACAGCCTCAGCAGGCTGCGTCAGGTCAACTCCATGGGCGTATGTGAGGCGCGGATCGGAGAGTTGGGTGACTGTGGGATTGAGCGGCCGGTTCGAGAGCGCGATGACTTTAGAGAAGGTAGTCGGGGTCGGGTAGCGCAAGAGCTCGCGCGTGATAGCCCATCCTGAGATGCCAGAAGCACCGAAGATAAGAGCGACACGTTCAGTTGAGGACATCGAAGTGATGATTATGACAGAGTTGGGCCGCCTAGCGACTTATATCCTCGCCAAACCCGATGCCAAAGCACCGACTCGGACTTCACTAGACTTACACATCCTATGTGCTGCTGAGCAATGGAATAGCATGGGAATCTTGCCCCTGGTTATAACAGTACAACAATACTTATTAATATTCGCGGAGGGGTTCGTCGATTAGTGGCCAAAAATATTGTGATTCTCGCATAAGAACGCCGTCCATCTTCGGAAGTTAAACAGCACATAGGAAAGCTTTCTGAATGCAGACTCGTCACTTTACACGGGTGCTGGCAACAAGGAAAGAGGGTACTGAGGATGCCGGTGGCCAGCGAAGGAGTTCGTCAGTTTCTCCGAGTCGGAGAACCATCAGCGAAATGCTGTTGACTTTGCTGAGCCATCAAAGAGCCACAAGCTCACCTGCATGCCACCCTGCGCTTGCCCGTTCGACTTCGACTCCGGGTTAGGACGCGCCGGTCAGGGCGTAGGGCGTGAAGGATGTTAGGGCCAGTTCGGCTCCGGGATGCGGCTTCTGGGTTGCCGACGTCGCAGACTGTGACGAGCAGCCGGCGCTCTCGGGCGCTCACGATGATTGAGACCGACGAGCAACCACTTGAGTTCGCTGCGGCCGACGTTGAACTTGACGGTCCTGTGGTGAACTCCCCCGCATTTGTGAACTCCCCGTGATAGTTGATACCCACGGCGCATAGCGCTACTGCTCGCCGTATGAAACACTTAGAGTAATTTCACACCACCAACAGCAATGAGAACAATGAGGTGGAGACGATTGCTGGCCCGAGGAATATTGAGGCGCCTCACTCAGGAAGTGTCCATCATGACATCCATGCAATATATAAGCGCCCATTTATGAGTGGAGATGGGCAAAAGCATTCAAAGCCGCCACCGTAGTCGTCCTGTCTGTCATCGACAACGCCGTCGGCGCTCCGCACGTAGCTATCACAATATCCCATAGATGGTCTCATATATAGGGCGGGCGGGTCGCGGGATGTGGATGGTGGCGGTCCGGAAGGAAGTGGCTCGCTAAAGCCGAACGGGGTGCCGCCTTTCCGTCAACTCGCAATGTCCACGCGTACGGTCCGCGAATTGCAGCTCGCTGTCCGACCTTTCTATCGACCCTCATCTATCTCTCGGGCAACGCGTGCATCTTGCTTGTTAACGCCACGACGTCGAACTATGTCGACCCAAGAATTCAAACAGGTGCGAGCAGTATTTGATCGCGCGCGACGGGAGGACACCGAACTGACGCGTCTCGTATACTTATAGGCTCCTCATTCGTGAGTGCATTCCAGGGCACAATCTGTAGGCAAAGGGAAAGTCGATTGAAGTCGCTAATCATCATACGCGCGACATAGGCTCCTAGTGTGCGTGCCCATGCTCTCATGACTTACAACTCAAATTAATCTCGATATGCAGGATCCCTGGTCCTATCGAGGTCACCGATGAGGTGCGTGTATCTACTACAAGTCGACGTTGAGACCCAGATAGGAATTGACACCTATACAGGTCCTCTTCGCGAATGCGCACCCGTCCGTCTCTCATATGTCTGGTGACTTCACGAAAGTCTTCGGCGAGAGCATCAAGATGACGAGGTCAGTCCGAATCCCTGCAGTTGTACCCTAACATTAAATGTGTACAGGGAGGTACTCTACACCCAAACGGCACAGCCATTCCTCATTTCGGGCTCTGGAACCCTTGGATGGGATCAGGTATGGCATAACCGCTCCCGAATAAGACTGGGAAGTCCATACTGAGCGCTCGACAGGTTTCCGCAAACCTTGTCCAGGCAGGCGAGAATGTGCTCGTTTTGAACACCGGCTACTTCGGCGACAGCTTCGCTGACTGGTGCGGCTTCTTCCGGCTATCTCATCTCAGCAGTAGAGTCTGACATCTCTTCAGCTTAACGACGTATGGAGCAAATGTCGACCAGATCCGCGCTGACTTCGGCACCACTGTTGATCTGGCGGAGGTCGAGAAGGCCTTGTCTTCCAAGAAGTACAAGGCTGTCACCATCACACACGTCGACACTTCAACAGGTCCGTACTTTTTCCCGTTCTTCATGTCCACTTCTCTGATGTAGTTCAGCCGTCCTCACGCACCCCAAGCCAATCGCCGACCTCGTTAAGAAGGTCTCCCCTGATACCCTTGTCATCCTTGACGCTGTCTGCGCCGTTGCGAGCGAAGAGATCCGCATGGATGCCTGGGGTATTGACGTTGTGCTCACCGCAAGCCAAAAGGGTCTTGGCGCACCGCCAGGTCTGAGCATTGTCGTCGCGAGCGAGAAGGCGCTAGCTGCCTTCAATGCGCGCACTGTACCTGTGCCCTCGTTCTACGCGAGCTGGAAGCGCTGGTTACCGATCATGCAAGGGTATGAGAAGGGCGCGCCCGCGTACTTCGCAACACCGCCTGTAAACCTCATCTACGCGTTCCACCAGTCGCTCACACAGATTATGCGTGGCGCCATCTCGCTCGAGGACCGTTTCAAGGGGCACCAAGAAACGAGTGCTCGTGTCAAAGCGGCGGCGAAAGAGCTCGGACTTGGATCCGTACCCGTCGACCCATCTGCTGCCGCAAACGGCATGACCGCTGTGCGTTACTCCTACTTTAGCTATGTAGGGCTCCTGCTCATCGCACGTCAGGTCTACTGCCCTGAGGGTGTCAAAGCTTCGGAGATCGCGCCTGCGTTCATGAAGAAGGGTCTCATCATCGCAGGCGGTCTCGGCACGCGTAAGGACGCGTACTTCCGCATCGGGTAGGTTGTTTTGCTTCAGTTGAGAGTGCCAATCTGACACTAAACGCTTCGCAGGCACATGGGCGCGACGGCTATTGACGGCTCTCGCGGCGACGTCGATAGAATCATCTCCATCCTGCGTGAGGTGATCGCGGAGAAGACTGGCAAGGTGTGAAGGGCGCAAGCGCATTTTAGTTCATGAGAGATAGACTGCTGTAACATTATATCAACAAATAGGACATCCAACGCAGCAAAGCACTTCTATAACCGAAAGTACACAGCCAGTGCTTGCGGCAGACCTCTGATCGTCGCGATATAACGCATTCTCAAAACTTGGAAAATCGGCAGAGCGAGCTTTACAAGCGCGTGAACAGCGATCACAGCAAACTCAAAAGTACAAAAGGACTTCCATTTGGTTGGACGGTGCTGTCTTGCGAACACGGAGTATACGTCCATCATTCAGAGGCTGTTAATGCATATATAGACAAGCCGGAATTTATATTGGCATTGTATTGGCATTGTGTAGTAGCACGAGCTGCATAAATATGATATAACAAGCATAGGCGCAGGACAACAAGCACAGACACGAAAGGCAAGAGGAGCCGACGACCGAAAGTAAAGGGAAGATGTTACGTTGACCTTGAGATTGAATGCAGCGATGGCAAGTGCCCCACGGTCCACGAGTGACTTCCAAGAGCGCTTGAGCCTTGAGGGGGTGAGTGCGTCCAGATGAGCAGCGTCGTCCATCGATCATACGCGGCCCTTCATTTGGATCTTCTTGCTGAACTTCTCCTCGACGGCACGAGTGACGGCAGCTGATGCACTCGGGCAGGCAAGCTGCTTGTTTTCGTCGGCGTCGTTAGGATTCGTGAAGAAGGCGATGCCGTGCGCGACCAAGAAAGCATGCACATCCGCGAGAGTATCCCAGCCGAGTTCTATCTGAAGGGTCGACACAGAGATCTGCTTATATCTGCGGATAACTGTGAGGCGGCGAACGAAAAGGCGAGATAGTCTGACGTACGATTTGCAGATGACGAGCAATGCACGCAAACGCTCGCGCTCGACCAGATGGTCCATGATATATCCACCCATATTCTCTACCTCCGCGTACAGCTTGAACAAGGCATGATAGTTACCGAGAGTCATTGCGCGATGAATAGCCAACGCCTGGCTAATCGCAGCGTCCTGTTTCTGTTCTTGTGTTAGTCGTCCCAAATGGAGATTCAAAGCTGGACGATGTTGCATGTGAGAGCTTTGCGCGATGTAAAACTTGGAATGAGAGTAACATACCGCTGAAGTTCCGGCCATAGCACAGCATAAGGATGGTGTAGGCGGTGAATTCATCCCGTCTGCCAGCGATGCCCATGTCATAGAGGCCGCTCAGCATGTTCAAACACGAGTTGAACTCGGGAAGATCCTCCTGTAAAAGCCGAGGTCGTTAACAACAAAGATCAACATCGCAGTTCATCGCCAACCATCTCTAGCGCCATCCGTGCGTGCGCCTCATATACTTGAACAGTGAACTCGTTCTTGATGCGTTGCACCTTTTGCAGTCAAGATCCCGGATCAGTCTACACGAGCACTCGGAGGCAACTGCGTACCACGAGGTCTTGTCGCAAGGCCTTGAACCAGCTGGTGATCTGATTATAAGGAACGACGTCTCGCGGTTCGCGCCATTTCCGCTTGAGCTCTGCAAATGTCTTATGCAACACGGGAAGCGGACGGACATTATCGGGTCGGGGAGCCTGGGGAAGATCAGCAGGCATTCGACAAAACGACAGTCTACGCACTGATGTCAGACGGAAATAAGGGCGAAGCACCTCCTGCGAGGTCCCCACAAGGGTATGATGATCCCAATTCGGCACATTCTGGGCATCGCAAGGGTCAGATATAGCACAATAGAGAAGAGATACGACGCACAGGATCCATCAACTCCTCCTCATCGTCACCACCGAAGGATGCATGGGCACGAGCGTAACCACCGTGCTTATTGTTCTGATGATAGCCAGATTTCTTGCCATAACCAGAGTACGATGTGCCCTTCGCCTTTTGCAACTCGATCGCATGTTCACGTTGAAAGCGCTGCGCGCGCCTCTCCAGCGCAGCCTTGTCACTCGGGTCAAGAGCATTGGAAGATACGGACTTGGTGATCTGCGACTGTTTCTTCTTGGCCTTCTTCCCAGTCGGCTGAGTATGCTGGACGCCATCGTGATCATTACTAACCCCGTATCAGATATCTCGTACAGAGTAGAGGCAGATTCGACATACAATTTACGCTTGTTCCCAGTCGGCATTGGCTTGGGAACGAGACTAATGGCGCTCAATGACTAAGGCCGCGGTTGAGGGTCAAGCGACGCACCTTTGCAGTTGTACTCCAGCCCAGTCCGTAGTCCACATCGTACCAGACAGCTGTGCTTCGGCTATTACCTTTTTCATTTCATTCGTTGCATCTGTCCGATTGGAGTCTGGCAGACCCTGCATCTGGCTGAAGCATCGTTCGACCCAAACCCTGCGCGCACATGAGAAAAGCGTTCAAGGAATAGTGAGCCTCGTCCCTTACTTGAGCTGGGGTGGCATAGCAGCAGCACTCATGTTCAGTTACTAGATTTCGAGTGAGTAAGCGAGGTTTTTATGGATGAGCGCAGGACAGGGTTATTGTGGGAGTTCGTGGTGGAAGAGCAGAGCAAGCTCACGAAGCGCGCGGCGGACCAGGCACACGACTCCGGCAGTATCCGAAGTAGGTCCGTGGAGGACCAAAACCTGACACGCAGCCTCCTTCAGTGCTACAATGTATTCAACTATAGGCGAGATTCTGATTTCCGGGTTGTCTAGAGGTGAGTATATACATCAGATACAGATAGCAGATCAACGGAGCCATACATGAGGACAATATACATAAGGGCGGATACACGACTCAAGAAACGGTATGATACACTCGGTGACTCGAACGAGACCAATCCAAATCGCTACATAGGTGCGCGCTCCACGCAGACCAAACACGTTTAGTGATGGTGGTGCCTCTTCAAACGGTCGAATATCCCCCACGAATGACGTTTATGTTTCTCATTATGTCCACCCGTGTCGTGTCGGTCATCATCGAGAGACCTCTCCCTACGTCTACCGTCCTTCGAGGAGTAAGGCGCAAGTCGCTCATCGTACTTTGTGTCATTCAAATGATCTGCGTTGCGCTCATCACGCATTCCTGTGTGATATAGAGAAATCACATACACAGGTCAGAAGCCATGCATACGGAACCAAGACCGGCTAGAGATAGGTATACCTTGTTCTTCGCCAGGTGCGTTCGGACGCGTTTGACGACGCGGAGGTGGCGCAGCAGTGGGCGTGGGCGGAGAGTGGTAGCGTTCAATAGGTGGTGGCGAATCGTAACGCCCCCGCCGCACTGGTGGGGGTCCAGGTGGAGGTTGATACGCCATGGGCGGGGGAGGCTGATACGCGATAGGTGGAGGAGGGTGGTTGCGAGAGGAATCGCGGCGACGAGATGAGCGTTCAGTGCCATCCGCAATGGCGCGCGGTGGCGATCCATCGTGAGGTGCGCCATTCAGCGTATGCCGCACTGTCCCGTCAGAAGAAGTGTAGGTAGCGTACTCGTTGCCTGAGGCATCGGTGCGTTTTGTTACCGATTCGGTGCGACCATTGATGGTCCTCGACGAATGTGACTCGGAGACCCAGCCAACACCAGGTCTCGAGCTCGAGCTCGAACTTGAGCTGGAGAATACAATGCGTTGACTGCCAGAGCCACTGCTGAACATCGGGAAACCGCCGCCGCCAAAGCCCATAGACATTCCGCCGGAGCCAAATATACCCTCAAATGGGTCAAAAGAAGCCTGGCGTTGACCGCGAGGTGCGAATCCATCATCAAAGCCGGCAGGGAAACTACGGCTGCCGAAGACCTCCTCGAATATACGGAAAGGATCCGTGAACCCGGGGCCGAAGAACGCGCCGCCCCTTCCCATTCCGAAGAAGAGGTTGGGACCCGTGCTGAAGAATGGGTCATGATCTGCGCCAAACGCACGTCCTCCGGCACTGTATGATGGTGCCGCCTGCGGGATCTCTGTTGGTGGCGGCCATACGCCGTGTCGATCATAGACCTAATACACACAGTTATAGCAGGGCTTAGCTCAGTATGATGGAGTGAGAACGTACTGTGCGTTTCTCCTGGTCGCTCAAGATCTCGTATGCATTGTTTACCTGGGCCGAGGGTCAGACGGTGGCGCATACAAGGACAACCGTACTAGCATACCTTACGAAACTCCTCCGCCGCGCGTTCCCTCTCCGATTGAGAAGCACCCTGTGGCAACCTATCTGGATGCGTTTGCAAAGCACGCTTCTTATATGCCTTCTTCACTGTACGTTATAGCTTAGCCAGGTGTACTAGGAACGACAGCGAGCTGCACACCTTGCTCCGGCGACGCGTCCTGAGCGATACCGAGCTGCTCGTATAGATCAGAAGACATGTGCGATATCCTAGAGTGAGGTTATCGATGGTATGAGAGGATATAGGTAGATGGTGGTACGGGTCCAAGGACGGCTGCGTGTAGAAAGCACTGGAAACAGACGCGTTCTCAGGACTTATGACCCGCGCTTGATTTATTACACGTGCTCGTGTTATTGACGCGCGTTCGCCACAATTCTGTCAAGCTTGCAGAGTGAGGCACATCCTCAAGCACCGAACGGGCGTGCACTCCGTCGGAAAGCGCCCAGGATGCTATGTAGCCCAGACCGAAGGATCTAAACCTGGCTCGGTGATGGTAGTATGAGAACCACTCTGGTCTCATAGAATACGCGACGTTGTCCTCCCAGCTACGGTTTCTCTTCACACCCCACCGTCAGCTATCGGTCAATCAGCAAGGGGAGTAAAAGAACATGTGCATTGATTCAGTAGGTAGTGATGCTGCATTGCAGCGAATGATCATTTTATCCGAGAATGTAACAGTCGAAAGCAGTAGCGTATACGATAGCGAGGTCATGTATCCGTGCAGATATGTTCCATTATATGTAGCGAGAGAGCAGATGGCATGAAGGCATGAAGGGGATGAGTCTATGAAGGTGAAGATGCAAGCCAGCAGCATGAAGAGTAGTGTGGGCTACAGCGCTCACACAGATGTTGAGCGCGTCGGACCTGATCGAAGGGATGTCATGCCGTCCGGTAGCATGATGCGCTCTTGTACAGCGCAGACAGGTACTTCAGTACCGTCAATGCTCTTGCGTCGTTACGTGCATACCCCCGGACCAACCTCCAGCAAACACGCTCATATCCACACCCTGAGCACGTTCCGCCATGCTGCCCCACTCGACCCACCATTCATCAGCTGCGTCGACGCCATTGTACGTCCAAACGTAGGCAATCCCCTTCCATTGCTGCTCCAAAAACTCGTAGTCCCATCCCGTCTGCCCGCGCATTTTCAGGGTGCCAGCCATCTGCTGGTCACGAGCTTCACGCTCTGGTCCTGGAGGCAGGAAAAATAGTTGAGCGGTCTCGGTCTCGCCCGAGACAAACTCCAAGGCGCGCTTCTTCCGCAGGTCCTCGTAGGCATGCAAGAACGTTGGAATTTGGGAGGGGGTGCGGAGATAGGAGAAGAGGGTCCCGAAGACAGTCGCGCTCTCCACGGGATTGCCGGCATTCTGGTAACCGAAAGGCTGGAGTAGAAGATAAGTGATCAAATTAAATGAGATCCAAGGGTTCACGCATGACTTACCACGGAGTCAGGATGCGCCGCCTCGCCGAGTAAGACCACCGTTTCCGAGTAATCGACCCAGTCCTCGATTGCTGGCCACTTGTCCCACCGCTTGACCGACACCTTGTCTGCGAGCTGTACCAAACGTTTCACCCTACGCGCAGCCAATCATTGTCAGCGTCAGATATAGATAGACAGTTTAAGACGTACGAGCCGTGAACGCCGGGCGCCTTGGTGATGGTCAACGAACTTGTAGGCACAACTGGCTCCCATGTCGTCTCGACGTCCATATCCTCCTTCCAGAACAGATGGAACATATAGTGCTTGCCATCGCTCTGTGGTAGTGTCAGATGAGATTAACAGTCTGTAAGCGACATAACACCAACGCCTACATGGGGGTTGCCTGGGGACGGACGTCAGAGAAGGCGCGGGAGAAGCAATGAGGTAAAAAGCGTACCTCGCAGCGCGCCTCCACCAGTTGCCCAGAAGGGCATGCCGTTGATGATGTCGTCCTTCTTCAGGTAAGGGTCCTTCGCGATCTCTTCCATGGGGACATCACCAGCGAAGCTGATTAGGCCCGTTCGTTGCGGTTCTGTTGGCTCCTCCTCCACAACTTCCCGCACGGTGCTGTAGGCGCCATCGCATCCGACAACGATGTCCGCATCAAAGGTGCGTCCGTCCTCGAGGGCGATGGACGGCCTCTGAGACTTCGCGTCCTCCTCCGGCGGAGTAACAGACGTAACCGAGGCATTTGTGTAGAACTTCGCGCCAGCGCCGAGAGCCGCTTCGTATATAATCCGGACAAAATCCTTGTACTGGTGTGGGAAGAGGAAGCGCTGAGAAGGAGGCAAAGAAGATGGAGGCAAAGTAGTAGACGCACGCTGATGGCACACCAGACTGACCCGCTCTCCTTAACGAGGTCGTCCGCCCACTCCGTATAGCCAATCTCCTTCCCGTCCTCCACTATGGAGAGCGCAACCGTGAGAAAGTGTCGACGCCGCAGGAACGTGATACGCACTGTTCATGAAGAGAGTGCCTTGCACTGGTGATCCGTACTTCCTGATCTGAGCCTCAAACCCCCATCGCTTCAGCGAGTTCATCGAGTTGGGCGCGAGTCGAACACCGGAACCATGACGAACGATCTCGGGTGCCTTCTCAAAGACGCGGACGCGATGTCCCGAGCGCGCGAGTCCGAAGGCAGTGAGCAGCCCTGATATACCTGCGGCGCATCATAGGTCAGTGCGGGATGATGAGCGCAAGAGGCTAGTGGCACGCACTCGCTCCGACAATCACAAAGTCTAGTGACAGCTGGGCTTGACGCGGTGTGGACGATGACATGTTGGCCGGTGTATCTGAGACACGGAACGGAAGCAAATGCAAGCTTTGCCAACGGCTGCGAATTGGCTGGTCTACGAAGGAGGGATGTGGCGAAGACTGTGCCGGCAAAGGTGCTGTCCGTTATGGTTTTAGAAGAGTGTGCTCTTCCAATATGGGGGGCCAGCAGGCGCACTCGCGAAGCGCTCGGTAAAAATCCAAGCCGAAGGAAACGCAGCCCATTTGCTGTCCATCAGGCTCTGATTTCGGCGAACTGAGCAGCTCTCCCAGAGAGCCGGCGCGATTGCGCTTGATAACTCCTGCTTCGCTTCTTGCCGGCCTGCGGAGCACGTACTTTACTGCAAAAGTGTTTAACTCCCCCTTCACAACCGGTGTATACACAAGCGCAAAACGGCACTTGGCCAAACATAGGTGCCTAAGTCCTCGGAGCGGCGGAAGGATCTGCGCCGTCCGCTACTATCGACAAAACGTGCAGCCTTCAAAATTACGCGCATGGGGAAAGCACCGCAATTATGCATGCAAGACTTGCCAGCTGGCAGCTGCAAGGAGTCCGCGCATGTAGTATTACAGCAGCACTTTCGTAAGAAACACCGCGCAGAGAACAGCGAAGTTCGACATGACCGTTTCGGCCAGCCGACGGCGGACGGCCGGTGCCGCCTTAGGCTTTATCATTTCAACTTACAAAGCGGACAGGGCATAATCGATAAATTCGCACGCACGAGGGAGCGACTGTGATGTGCTTCTACAGGCTTCTACTGCTCATTGTACCCAAACATCTATTATCTTACTACTAGATATGGTCAGTAGACCCCATGTACTTCTGGTTCCTTAGACCTTAGGCCCTATCACTGATCTTTGATTAGATGATTGGCGGGCGGTGGGCTCTTCCAGTAAGACCTCCCTAGTTACTGCTGGAGGTGTCAGTATTACACCCATTATAAAGCGACATGCAGCGAGTTGAGAGTGAAAACTGGATTAAATCCACGGGGCACTGGTAAAGAATGGAATTGCCACTTGGCCTTTTCGGCTGTCATAAAATGGCGTGCACAGTATGTGTGCTCGTTCGACAGGCTTCAAGCTTCCAGCAACCCAAGTCTATGGCGACCATCGGCATAATTCGGCACTATCCGAGCGGGTGTAGTAGGACCATGAGCAAGAGCCCGTCGCCCGCCATCGATGTCATCAGCACAGGGGCTGCTCAATTCTCAAAAGCACTTCGCGTTTGACTTCGACTTCGACTTTGGACAGGCACCAAGGGCTGCGCGGGAGGTCCAGGCGTGATGGTAGCCTGCGATGAAATTCGAGAGCGACAAGGATCAAATCCCAGAAAATCATTTCTTGGGGCCACCTCGGCAGAAGCCGTATCAGGCATACAGGCCCTGCGAACGCCATAATGTGTGTTCCCTCAAACGTATGACTGACAAAATATTTCTCTGCAGATGTAAGCATGAACATGTGAATTCTGAATGTCTTTGGTGACTCGATACGGCCAGCAGAGCGTACATCCTGGTGTGCAGCCGAAGTCATGTAACCCAAAGATAGGGTTGTAACTACGGCGAGCTAAAGCGGAAATGTGAGATTGCGCTGCGCCGAAGAAAGACTCGCGATGAGCTTCCCTGACTGCGATCACGGCTGGTGCCTTGCCGAAGTCGAAGTCGAAGTCAAACGCGAAGTGCTTTTGAGAATTGAGCAGCCCCACAGCAAGCCTTGAATGGTTTGAGAAGCAATGAAACATGGAGAGAAAACTCCGGAGTCTCGGGTTTGCCCTACACGTACGACATTGACTTAACTCCAGAAGACCCGTCGGCGAAGACGGAGACCTCCAAACAAACCTTCCGGGGATCAACCTGAATTAAGAAGCCAAAGCTTGACATAACATGAAAAGGCCCACGGCCGGGTGGTCAAAGAGACGTGCTTCTAAACCTACTTATGTTCGCAACAGCATCAGCACGACTTCTCCACGGCAGAAGCCCGTTCTCGGGCGCTCAGCAACACCGTACGAGAGGTGCTGAGACCTATATTGCGCCCGACGAACGCGTTGCACGGTTCGGCATGCATGCATGTGCGTCCGGGGCCCGGTAGACAAGTGCCGTTTACGCGATGAGAAATACAGGGCTCCGCGAGGATATTGACGTGTCAGGAGCGGTAGCCAGCCAGACGAGGGGGATCAATATTCAATGACCGCCAAAGCGATAGGAAGACTTCTGCTTCTGGATGCTCTCGTGTAATCGTAACAATCGAGCTATCGCCGAGAAGGCTGGAGGGGATCTTACGGGGGATCGATCCGTTATGCTCTACTACTGTTCGTCCCTGCGATGCAGCCATGAGTACAATCGCGTCATGATCTGCACCATAGAGTGACATACTTTCTCTTGCTGTTCTGTACGCGAACGAACAGCCAGTCAACGGCCTCACTTACGCCGGTCCTGCAAGAAACGACACGTCAATGCGGTTGCTCATTAACGAGAAAAGTGGGTCGACTAACCCCTCAAGCGCAGAGATGCCCATGACATCGAGGCTGGCGATGCGCTCTCGCCTAACTTCATGGTCATCAGCAGAGCCGCCGTATCCGCGACGAGCGCTCTCAATCTTTCGCTGGTGCCATGCCTCATAGTCTTGGCGGATTTCCTCCACACTGAGACTATGAGGGGAGTCCTGCTTGTTGGCAAGAAGCAAGAGCGGGACTCCGAGTATTTGAGGCGCCGAGAGAACGCTATCTTTCTCCTTTGTGCGTGAGCTTTCGCGAGTGACCTAGGGACCATATGGCGACCTACCGAAGACGTCCCACCCCTCCCCGAGTCGCTCCCGGTCTTCAGCGTCAATCACGAAGGCGACGGCGTGGCAGTCGTCGTAATAGCGCGGCCAAATGGAGCGTATACCACGTTGTCCGCCCAGGTCCCAGAATTGTAAGATGGTGGATGGAAGCGTGATCTTTCCGGCTACCCAGTGTTCAAGCCAGGAGCCACCCAACAAGAAGCACATACGTACTGTTCTGACCGACAGTGGGCGCAATCTTGTCGGGAGGTAGACCAGGCGTATCGTTGTACAGGGTCTTTATCTTCTCAAGAAGAGTCTACTCATCCGAAAAACCGTTGGATAAAGCCGACTGGATACCAGTACAAGCACGCTCACCGTCTTGCCTGCGTGGTCAAGGCCAATAATAATGACAGAGAACTCTTCTTTTCTGTCAAGAAGGTTACCAAAGACTCCCTCTACTGTCCAATCAACGTCTAATACCTTGTGAGATATTCATGTAAACCTTTGAGGAGGTGGTACATATCCAAGTCGCGCGCGTGGAAGGTTCGGAGCGCGCGCGTCGCGAGGTGCCGCGACCGCGTCAAGCGCTGTCCGCCTTCCCGCTCAACCACGATCACCATGGGCCTCACATCTTACTACGTCTTCGGCCTACCCTCGTTTGCTGTGGTAGTGATAGCACTATACTTGCTGTTCACGGGTAAGCTCCATTATCTCACGGGATATATGGGTACTTGACGTGAGACGTGCTAGGTTCGGGAGAGGCGTTTAACGTCGGCCGTTTCCTGGAAGAGTCAAGTCCATATGTTTGGGCATCGTCGGGTATTGGATTGTGCATTGGATTTAGCGTATTAGGCGCTGGATGGTGCGTAATACACAATTCTTTTCGAATATAGGCTCACCGCGTGCAGGGGAATATTCATCACTGGCTCGTCCATCCTCGGAGGCGGCGTGAGGACACCACGTATCCGCACCAAGAACCTCATTAGGTATGTTTGAGCTTCTCGCCGCTACACTCAACGCTGAATTCAAACAGCATCATCTTCTGTGAGGTTGTGGCGATTTATGGTGTCGTACGTATATCGGTGACTTTCTTGCTACATCTGGCTCATGTGAGAATTATGCGTCTAGATCATAGGAATTGTCTACTCCGCAAAGCTCGACTCCATTCCCGAAACGGCACTATACACACGCGAGAATTACTTCACCGGTATGCTACACCTGTCGTCACCGAAGGTCGTGTTTCACTCAACTTGTGCAGGATACGCGATGTTCTGGGGCGGTCTCACCGTCGGAATATGCAACTTGATGTGCGGTGTCTCTGTTGGCATCACCGGCTCAACAGCTGCGCTCGGAGATGCAGCAGACCCCTCGCTCTTCGTCAAGATCCTCATCGTGGAGGTATTCGGCAGTATTCTAGGCCTCTTCGGCCTCATTGGTGAGTCTCAGTACTGTATCAGACGAGAATGTCAACTGAATACGAATCAGTTGGCCTCCTCATGGTTACTCGTGCACCCGAGTTCAAGGCAGCGACGGATGTGTTGTCTGCGTCTGGCCTTGCGTCTTCTATTATGTGAACGGACATGGACAGGACTCTGCTCTAGCGACGAATACCTCTTCAAGTCACTAATATAAGATGTGACAAGCTTCAGTATGCCATGTACTCTGAGATAGTCTCAACGACGTGGGAACCTATATTTCTACTTCGCGAGCCTATAGTTTGTACTCATGCGGGCATCCGGAGTGCTGGGCCACGTCCGTGGCTTGATGGCGTTCTACCTAGCGTTCACGGCTACTGCCATTGCTTTCTCATGAAACTCTTCGTACGCCTGTGTACCAGCACGGATGCCTTGTGTCAAGAAGGCTCGAAGCCGTGTACAGATACTCTCGTAGGTCTCGCTTACGTAGCACTGCCGCCTATCCATCGGGAACGATGTGTATTGGAATCACGATGGCAAGTCCCTTTCTACAATGACCACAGCTAGATACCCAGTTGAAAAGCCAAACAGCGAAACACCCAGAGAAAGTTCGTGCAGAGTTCAGACGACGCCCAAGACGTCCGAGCGCCTACTTATGGAAGCCAATGACCTTCATCATGCTGTCGAAGTCGGGCACGCCTAGGCCGGTGACCTGAATATGCTGCATTAGTGAGAGGCTTGAATGAACAGAATCAGGTGCGTACGGGATCCCAACCACTACCTGCGGAGAAGCCATCCTAAAGTGTCCGTCAGCACCTCATCACGACGAGACGAATAAAGATAGTAGGGCACGTACGGTATCGCAGCCCGCGTTGCTGCCATGCTTGATGTCAGTGAGCGCGTGTGGGTTCTCGTACAGAAGAGGCTGGATGAAGCCAAGCGTCGGCTTGCCCGCAGCGAGCAGCTTGTCGTTCAGTAGCGCAACAGTAGCCGCGAATACGGGCGCAGAGACTGAGGTGCCGTCCACGAGTGCCCACTCGCCCGCGTATGCGATGGCGGCGTAGTGGCCGATCGCAGCAACGTCAGGGAACCCACGACCGGACGCGTTGTACAAGCCCTCATAGGTATCGCCGAGGTCCTTCAAGTAAGAGGAGACCTCCTTGTCCTGGTACCAGGGTCGAGGGAATATGTTGGAGAAGCCTCCAGATGAGAATCCGGCCGCAACTTCTGTGCCATTGTACTGGGTAGCACCAACGGAAAGGACGCTGAAGACGGTTTTAGCGGGCAAAAGATCCGACGTCGTGGCCAGTACGCACTAAGGGCAACCAGACGGAAACGTCGGGACGAAGGTTGTGCACGTCTGCGACTGACCTCCGGAGACACCACCATCGCCGGACGAGAAGATGACAGTAATACCCATGGCAGACAGCTGGAGGTAGACGTTACAGAGCGCCCTGCAAAGGTGGTTAAGCAAAAGGGCGACGACACGGCCACACTAGACACTCACTGAGCGACTTCGACACTGAGCTCATCCTCGTTACTGTATGGTAGGTAAGTGACCGCACCGCTACGATACGATGTATCACTCACCCGCCGTAAGACGTTGTGACAACGTGCGAAGTATCGCTATGAGCAGCCAGGATTTCGGCAGTTGCGTAGAATCCACCGGCACCGTCGTCGTAAACGGCATAGCCAACGCTCACGAAGTTGAGCGGGATGTCAGTAGCGAGGCCAATTGCATACTCGACGTCAAGATCAGCCTCAACACCCGCATATGCGGGACCTTGAGGATCGAATGACCCGCCGATGCCTTTGACAGTGTAATCCGTGTCTGCGTCTACGTCGGGGCGGAACTCTTCGAGAAACATCTACGAAAAACGTCAATCCAGCACCCTCGGTAACGTTACGGACGCCACTTCACACCTTCAAGTCATCCCGTTGAACGAACTGCAGGCCTACAAAGAAGAATGTCAGACTGATATGATGTGAAATGAAGTGGCATCTATACCGTAGGCAGTGACGGTGATGGAATCGTTGGCGTTTGCGGTAGCTGTCGCAGGGTCGGTCGGAAGACCGTACATGTGCTCGATGCACGCTGGCGTGATGTACTCTTTGCAATGGTCATAGCTCGGGTCTGTAGTCCTCGCCTGGATCGGAGAGTTGGTCACTGCACTGAAGGGAGTGACCTTCAACACCGTGTTCTTCGGCTGGAAGGTTGGGAAACTATACGCTGCATGAGCGTTATACGCCGCAAAGGAAGATACACGCGTACATAGTGGTTGGGTGGATGTAGCTCAGGTGCTCCTTGAGCGATGCCGGAACGGAATACTCGAGCGTGCGCACAGTTGTGTCGCCCGTGTCTGTTGATTGAAAGGTATAATACTCCGTGTCGAAAAGGGTGTTTGCCTGCGCGACTGTGACGTTTACCGCAACGATGTCGCCTGCCGGAGACACGGATGTAGCCTCCAGACCTTGTGTGGCGAGAAAGGCGCTCACGGCGCTCAACGACTCCTGCGTGGGCGCGACGAAGACGTTGACCTGATACAGAGTAAGTGTATGAACGGTCGAGTTGGATTGCGGACGAACCTCGTCTCGCGTGAGCCATTTGCCGTACTCCGGGCTGGACGGGCTGCTAACAGTCTTGAGACGATCCTCGAGCCCAGCAATATCCGAATTAGTGAGCTGGATACGAAGTTCGAACGTCGAGTCCGAAGGCGCGGCTGAGACCTTGACGAAGCCAGACGGCACAGACTCGCGACGATCCAAGATGTGACGGGTATCAAGAGGCCAAGCGCGGGCAAGCGATACGAGCGAGAGGAGCAAGACAGCGTGCATCGTCGTGAATAGCTGTGGCGAAGAACACAAGCCAGAGAGTACACCGGTGATGATCAGGCGCATTGATTCTTGCTTTTCTCTTGCAGGCATCTTTATAGGCAGACTGACTAAGTACCACAGCTCCTGGCCCTGCTCTGAACTGAGATGGGAGCTGGTCGTACTGCGAGATAGCCCTTGCGCAGATAGCATCCTCGCGCTCATCCTCTCTGTCCCTGGTCCCTGAGTAGTAGTACGACCGGAAAAGTGAGCCAACATCCGAAAGATCAACGAGATATATATCCCGGCAACAACATAGCTCGCCTGCGATGCTATAGTGGTACGCTATCAGGGACCAGCGGGGTTCTCTCATCAGATGTGCCACACGCGAGCCTACGCGAGCTCTCTGCGCGTAAGGCACACCTCTCCGGCGATCCCAAGTAACCATATAGAGAAGAAGCATGGAGGCCAAGCTTAGGGCCAAGTCGAAGTAGCGATGGGTCCAGGTGGACAGGTGTGTAGATCTCGTTGAGACGAGGAAGCTGATCTGCTACAGCGCAAGGCAGTGCGCTTTTGTAACGTGCACGATCGTCCATAGTTCAAGGACTAAGCCCCGGATGAACCCCGCCAGCTTGCAATGCGGTTCGAAGATAACTCGGGTGGAAGATGGTTCGGCTGAGGGGTTCGGCTGACTGTGAGCAAGGGCGCTTCCCACAGGTTTCGGACGACGTGCCGCAAGCAGGTGCGCAGAAGCACCTAGCTAGTCGCCTGAGCGGCAGTAGAAGATGACGACGTAGTTCTAGCCCTGTGGGTTTGGCGATAGTGTAAGCGAAACCGTCTTACCCGGGTCACGCACATATAGCACCAGTCGCCGATCCATGTTTGGGAACCATCCGAATCAAACTGGGGACACAAGGTGAGTACACAGAGCTGCAGTAGGTTGTAGTTATAATCTTTGGAAAGAATGCCTTGTTGGCGGCATAGCTTCTTCAGTGCCGCGGGACGTCCGTTAAGGTGCATTTTCAAAAGACAGCGAAGTGAAGGCCTGATACCACGCGGTACCGCGCTGAATGAACCATAATCCCGAGCGTAGCACGCTTCTCAGCATGTTCCTATCGTAAGAATAGAACCTTACGCGCGTAACTGGCCGCAATTCTCCAGATGGGCGTCAGCCAGGTGTGTTGCTCCATACAGGGCCACTTCAGTGCTTATCAGAGAAAGTAATTCCTGCGCGAGGCTGAGTGCTTAGTGGCATGGGTGCTCGGTTGACTCGTAAAGTCGCATTAGCGTAGAGCTCACGTCTCGGACATCAAAAGCAGGCACAGTAACCAGCATACAACTTAGTATCCGTTACAGTTCACAATGAAGGCACCAGGAGGGGAAGTTGAAGCTGGATGCCAAGACAGGTTGAAAAGACTTCAAGACGACGATACGATGTTAGAGGTGCCTGCTGATCGAGTGACTGTACAATGTTGGATTGCTACTCGATTGCTTCTCGTTGAATTCTATCGAGCTTATCGTCTTATCACGGATGTTGGAGAAGTCCACAGATCTGGCATCCTGACGAAGATCAAACGAACCTATGGATGTATTGTATACGTAGGAACGGCCGATGGTCAACAATTGACAAAGCTCGAGTTTGCAGCCCGTTGCCGGGAGATCCAACCTGGACGGGGCGGTCCAGGCGCGTCGGGTGTAGAGAGAAGTGCAAACAAGGTCTTAATAGGGCCATCGTAGTTCCCTGACGGCGCAAGAGTACCACTGGAAGCCACAGGACCTGTTTCGAGATCGTCGAAAGGCATCTTGGTACCGCCAAACTTCTTTTGCCGCGGGACTTTCTGCAATGCAACGAGGTGCGTCAATACTTCAGCATCTGACGAACAAGCTCGGCGTCGGATGTGAGAGCCATCCTCAACGCACCATATGAAGCGTATCAATGCTGGTTGTATCCTGGTCCGTTTCGATATTAAGAGGTATTACAGCTCCTCGACGGTTCTTCCTACGCGTGACTTCCTGCAACTACGTTCCATTGATGATAGATAGTCAGCGGCGGTTCAAATCGGACGGCGATATGTGCCACTTACCGACTTCGACCTACGCGACACACTGTGAGTTGAAGCACTAAACCGAATCTCAGAATCATCAAGACGTGCCCTCCGCCGCCCGATTTTCTTCTATTATGAGCACCGTCAACCACCATAGCGGGCCGTATGCCACCGGCTAACACCTTGAAAGGTACGCGAGTCGCGAGCTTCCAGTTGACTTACCACGTTCGCTTCGATGATCATAGCATTACACAGTTCCAATTAAGAGCCTGGGATATGTTACACAAGGTATTCAGAGTGGTGGCATGCAGAGTCAGTCGTAGTCGAGGTTCAAGTGCAGTCCTTTGAAGTCAGCGGCCATGAATGCGTGCGCTTATAGCCGTGATGCAATCAAACGCGATCACGAGACTTCTGCCAACGTAGCGCCGCAGCGAGATGGCGCGCTTACACCGGACGACGAGCTGCTCCAACGCTAACAACCCAGCGACGATCGTTCAAAACAGGCAGCAAGTCGAGTCCGGCACAACTGTACGATCGATCAAGAAACCATCCATCAGGGGAGTCAACTGCAAAGGCCTAAAGGCTACACGACAAAAAACACCAGCACAAACTCCGGAAACAGCTACAAAGAGGAAGGCTACAGTAACACAGCATGGGTCCAAAACACGACGTTACAGCAGTTAATTATAAAAAAACGCGACAAGAACAATGCTTCAAAACCGACAGTCCGTATCTGCTTCGACCACAAAACTTTCACTACCAGCAAGCGACAAACACTTTGCGAGCGCTACGTCCCTGGCGCGCCGCGACTATCCAGCCACTCCATCCCGCGCGGCAAGCCCAGCCCATTCGCGCTCGTCGACCCTCCAGCACTTGACCCAGCTACTGGAGCGATACGCCGCGCCGGTCCCGCATCACCGCACTCCAGTAGCCCGCTAGCCTTGAGACTCGGCAACGAGCACACGCTGCCCGTCTCATCCTTATCCTGCTCCTTATCCGCGCCCCACATGTCCACGCCAAATCGCTCGTCCAACGCGCTCTTCGGCCCGTGACTGCTGCCACCGCTAGTATCGAGCCTCAGTTTCCGCAAATCCGCCGACCTCGGTCCTTGTGGATACGGCCTGGCCGCCGTCGAAGGCGCGAGGGCGGGCACAGCCTCAACGGGTGCTATCCAACTCGGACGCCATGTCTGAGAGGTCAGCGGTGGCGCGAGGCGCGTGGACTGGAACGCGCTTACGGGCGGAGGCGGCGCGCCATTGTTCAAGGCCTCTTCTCCAGCGTGCGCAAAACTATCCGCAGTAGAGTCGTACAAGCCAAGGCTGTCCATGCCGCCCAGTACTGCGGACCCGTTGCCATTCGCCCCCATGCCAGACAGAGCGGCGCTCCCCGCCCTCGAGCTTGTACCGGCGTTCCCATTCAGCCCAATCCCGCTGTATGCGAGCCCGAGCGAGCGGAAGAATCCGCCGCCACCCGCCCCAGCAGAAACCGGCGCCGACGTCCTCCCATCGCCTCTCAGCGAGCTCGCCGCGCTCGTCGATGGTCCAGGGCCAGACGGACTTGGACTCGGTCGGAGCGAGGCAGGTTGTTGCTGATGATGATCGTGTGGCGCAAGCTGAACGGTGAACGGTCTTCCGGGGATACGAGCGCCCCACGTCCGCAGGAACTCGTTCGTCAGTTCGTCGAACTGCGCCTGATGAGAAAGTCGCGAGTCTTCGCAGTGCATTTCAAGCGTCTTCAGCGCGACTACGCCCAGTACGTTGTATGAAGCCCGCCGCCCAAGCTTGACGACGATGTCAAGTAAGCGCGCCTGTGCCCACGGTACATCGAAGGGCTGTCCGAGGCGCTTGCGTGCCTGAGGTGAAACCAAGCGTCAATAACTATATGCAAGATGTTTTAAGCGAAAGTGAGGGACGTACGGAGATGAGTGCAAGCCAGGATGCAGCATTGACTAGATGCGCATTGAAGAAGCACCACGCAGTGCTGTTTGAGCCCGTGTCGAAAAGCGCGAGATGTATGTCGACAGCTGCAGGGCTGTAGATGATCGACGGCGAGAGATACGACTCCCATGTCTTCAAGCGTCATCACACATCAGGAGAAGCAAGATGTGCAAGCCGTCGGCGGATCGGCAGGAGAGTCAGCACGTCCGGTGTACGCGTGATCGAAAGCAACGTTGACAGAAAGGAGAGAGCAAACCAATAATCAGCACTGTACGATTCAGAAGCATAGAAGTGATGTGCTCACCCTCAACTCCTTCTGAGCGGCATCTGCCGCAGCCTGTAACCCCGCACGATCGAGTTGGCCGCCTACAAGGGGTAAGAGCTGCGTCAGAACTATTCTTCGTCCACGCGGATGTGAAACGGGGATAGCAAGAAGGAGCGAGCAGAAGCAGAAGCGTAGGTGCACCCTTGTGCAGAGCCGCGCCAAGGCGCCAAAGCGGCGGACGGCGGGCAAAGTACCGGCGACTCGGCGGGCGCCACCCGACCCGATACACCGGCTGAGCATCCCAAAACAGAAGGCAGCAGCGGCGCTGACTCGGACGGCTGCAATGCCACAGCTCCCGCAGAGCTGCGCCCGCCCGCCGCCGCCGGTCCAACAAATCTGGCGGGGCACGCGCTGGGTGACATAATTATATCGGCCTCCGTTTGGCGGCCCCCGCCCCCAGCTATGGGCCAGGGACTTGGCTAGAGCGAGAGTAGAATGTAAAGGAACTAGACGCACTGTCGAACTTGTGCACCGCGTTGTTGATGGCGTAGTGCATCTCGGTCGTGCGCAAGACGTGTGCGAACTCGCTCTGATTCTCGGGCGGCGGGGGAAGATGAAAGTATTCTGCAAGAAAGACAGATAGAGTTAGCGTGACGTCTCATAGGAGAACAAGAAGGCGAAGGAGAAGACAGCAATGAGAAGACATCGTGAGCCGGCGGGTGCAGACTTGTGTTTGACTGTGGCATGCGAGAGCGTCTCGTGCGTACACTGCACTCACGCACACACCATACAACGGCGCATATAGACAGTAGAAACGAGCACGGTGCCGACTTGCACGCCATACGAGCAACTCCGCATGTATACGAAGCTTTGGCGGCGCACCCTCGTGCACGTGCTCGCGCATACACGCCCATGCCAGTCTGGCTCATTCATACGGCTGGATGACGACTGCCAATCAGGCAGCTTTGCCCAGCCGTGCACCAATCGCATGAGTAGAAGTACCCAAAACTGCGAGCGCGTGCCAGTGGGGACTCAACGCCCATACGGGGCCACTCAAGCGCAACAGGACTCTTGTCCATTCACAGAGCCTGGGATAAGGATCCAGATCGCCCAACCCAAAAGAGGGTATATGCAAGCCTGAAAGCTCGCGAAACGGATCCGAGCAGAAGCCCTGACTTTGGCTTGACGCAAGCGCCCAGTGTGCACCAGAATCGAGCAGGAACCACGGCTATTGGCATGTGGCGCGCGCACGGGACAGCGACAAGCTATGCACGAGAGCAGAGGAACTGCAGAAGCTGCGCGGCAGTGCGAAGATGCCGCATGGGCAAGCGACCGAGTACCGCGACGTGGTTAGGCGCGTGTCAATGCCGCAGAAAAGGAAGCCACAGCACACAGGCGCGCGTGCAGATGCCGCAGGGGCCTCCACGCTCGGTGGATGTGCGCTCGGCAAACAGCGAAGCCGGCGGTTGTGGGGACGTGGCGCGCACGCGAGACCACGGCAGCCGCGGGCATGTGGGGATAACGACACGCAGGATCTTCGCAACACGATGTTTGGGGAACAACTCGCCACAACGACTCGCACAGCAAGAAGCGCGAGTGGATGCAACATCCGCATCATCGGGGACCGCGGGCAAGTGCCTACCCACGTTCATGGTCCGTGGCCAGCAAGAACGCCGATCGAGAATAAGCATAGGCGCGCAGGCCCAGGCTCGCAGGCAAGAAGTTGACGCATGGGTCAAGGCGAGAATGTCGCAGACAGGAGAGAGATGCAAAAGGAAACAGGGGAAAGGAGCTCACCGAGCGCGGCGCCGTTGACCTCCATCTCGAAGCTGGTCTCGTCTTGCGGGAGGGGAACGCGGGGACCAGGGCCGGGCTGCGGCGGCGTCGCCACACTGCAATGCGGTACCGAGCGACCGATTGCGGAGGGCGATCATAGTCGAGTTGCGGGGTTAGCGTCGGGGGCAAAAGTTGTCAACGGCATCGGCGCGAAGTAGGTGAAACAGAGAGACGATCGTCGAGAGATTTTCCAAACGGATGATACGTGCAGTGGGGTTGACAGGGAAAGAAATTAGATCGCAAGGGGGAAATCGTCAGTGCGTGCTAATCCAGATTTAGATACGGAAAACGACGCACGAGTGATTCTGCAGATTGTTAATGTACGTGAAGCGGATGAACCAGGCGCAGCGTCGCGCAATTTCGGCGTCCATGGCTGAAAGTGCGGGGTTGAACAGCAAGTGATCGTTGAGAAGCTGCTGCGCTAGGTCTACAAAAAGGAAGAGCAAATCATTAGCGTTGGCTCTCGACGAGAATATCGAGTCTACGTCAAAGAAAGGAAGGCGTGTTTGCAAATGGAGATTGAGTATAGCCTGTACATGTGCATAGCACTGTACGAGACGTGGAGAAGAACACGTAGCGAATACTCCCGAGCCCGACGTCGCGGGTGCCGGAAAGAAGCTTTGCGCGGGAGAGCGGGTATCAGGCTTCTGCGAGCGAACGCTCGCGATCGCGCACGCTAGGGCTGGCGGGTGTCACCGCCATTGGCTATGCCGTCGCTCATGTGCTACGAGTGCCCAGGATACCCCACACGTTACGCAACGGAAAGAATCGAGGACACAGGGATAACGAAGAGCGGAGATTGGATAGAGAGAGGACACTCACCGAAGCAGTCGACGCTTGGCTTCCAAGGAAAAGCTGCGATGTGCTCGTGGTACATAAGAAGACACAGAGCCTGGGCGACCTCCACGCCGGTACCAACGTTGATCTTGAGTACACCGCGTTCGGCAATGAGCATAGCCTGGGCTGCGATAGCATGTTCCATGCCCGCCGCTCGGGGTGCGCTGCCCTGAGGCCTGTGCGGACTGAGTGGAGCCGCTGCGGCGCAAATGGCATGGAGAAGATATGTTGGAACGCGGCCAGACGTCAAGCGGGCGTTGAACGAAGGCGCGTGGAACACCATGCGTGCGGGGTAAGTATGCGCAAAGAACAGTGCAGCCAGCTCGCGGACCGTCGAAGGCTCAAGGGACGCGCTTGGCTTATCGACTTGCTGGGCGGGAATTGCCGGCGGTATAGACAAGTGCGGCGGCGGCACGAAGTCCGAGAGCGGAGGCGGCTCGAGGCGGGGACGCTTCACGCGCGAAGCTGATGCACCGAGCGTGACTAGCGGCGGCGCCGGGGGACCGTAGCTGTAACCTGGCCGGCGGGTACGGGCCGAGTGCGGAGAAGAGGAGCCAGCAGACGAGTGAGATGGTGACTGTGCCCGCGGAATCTCTGGCATGCTCTGGCTCGAAGTGCCCGCCGAGCGCGGAGCGGGGACGGGTCGGCCAGCAGAGTCGGTGTAGGAGCATTCCTTGCGAGCGTAGAAGCTGAATACCCTTCAATTCGACTAGACCAGCGACATGTAAAGTAACGTACCAGTTGCTGCAAGGGGAAGTGCCGTCGCAGCGACGCTTGCTCTTATGACAAGCATCACACCTACAATGAACCGATGAGTACTCAGCTATACGCCGACTGAACGATATACGTACGCCTTTGCAAGTCTCTTGCGCTTCGGCGCTGAGCTCGACGCGTCGTGCATGTCGACGTCCATGGTAGAGGGGAAAACTGAGGGCGATGGCAGTGGCGAGACAAACGCAGATATATAGAGAGAACTTTAGCACCCTTAACCGATCCGCACTAGACGCGGCCCCTATTCCTCTGCCGGCGGCCCAGGGCGAGATCAAATGGCCAACGACCCGCGCAGTTGGCTCGATCCATAGCCGTCAATCTCACACAGACGCCCATAATGGATTCTTTGACTCCTCCGTCCACCGTCGTCACACACGCCGATGCGTTCAGAATCTCTTTCCCGCTTGCGCTCACACACTCTATGTCCAACCTTTTTGGCTTGCGCGAGAGCAACATGGCACGGTCTCCGGTAATCCGGCGCGCGACTGCCTGGGTGCAATCGCTCTCAGGCTGTTCGAACACCGACATTCGATTGCCTTTTTCTTGTCGACGTGCGGTGCCGGAGGGTCAGACGGTTGGATTCCAGCATGCTTGCGAAGGCAGCTTTGACAGCTTAAGTTATGGGTACGACGTCACATATGCATCATGAACGGGATGCGTTCCCTAATCAATGCACGAATGCCCGCCGGCAGTCTTGTTCTTTCCCAACGCGCGGACGGGCGCAGTTGCCGCTGCCCTGTTCGGTGCGGCAGATAACCGCGGATTAGTACCGAATGAACGTAACCCGTGCGCCTAGTGTGACTGTCAGCACTCTATCTCAGAGAGGATCAACCTGGGACGTGCGCAGTCGGCGGCAAGCTTGGACGCGCGACCAACTTCGAGCGCCGCCAGCATCTCGGCATAACTTCCCGCTGCCACAACGCTACCTAGCCCTACGATCCTCTCTGCTTCTGGATGCTCGGTTGCGTGCAGATGCCGGCATACATCTATCTGTACTAGTCATGCCGAGACTCGTGTGGTCTGTGGACCTTGGCGGAACATCTGGATATTGAACACATGTCGCCGCCGCATGCTGAAGCCTTGCGCGCTCGTATACGTCCAATCTAATCTGGCTCAAGGTTGTCCTTCTCGAGCTTGTATCACACAACATTGGAGTTTGCGTCTAAGTCAGCAGCCGACCTGTACTCCACCAGCATCTGGGCGTGTATCTCGGGCATTCACATCTACAGTCATCGAGTCGAGCGTGGTACGGCAGCACTTCCTACACTTGATACTGGCCTATGCGCAATGCTTCGTCTGACAGCGCTCAGCTCGAGCACACCCGACTGTGGTATGTTTTGTACATTCAGTATCTCCGCGGCATGATTTAGACTTCACAATGCGCAGGCGTGTCTACGAGCCAGTTAAACAACGGCAGGTCTCACCGGCCCCGCTAGCTCTATCTCGGTTTACGATCCCGCTGTCAAAGGCGTTCGTCGAACATTCATACCTGTGGGAAAGCATCTGGGCGCCTTACTCCGCACCTCACAGTGCCAAAGAACTACTCGATATACCTCTCCATTCATAGATCGCCAGTTGATAACTTGGAAGTTGTAAACGCGCCGGGTCCTGTGCGATTACACGCGCACTCTTAATCCAAATTGGGTATGTGCATCTCCCTGGATCGTCGGCAATACGCAAGAATTGACGTAGTGTGCTTGCCGCAGGGTCCACTCGTACGCCCTCTGGCAAGATGCATGGCATCGTAGGGAACTCATGGGTCATTGATGTTGTATATGTGCTTACGTTTGGAGATAGCTCAGGAGAAGGGTTTGAGGGCATGCTCGTGCTCTTGTTGAATGCAGAAGCAGGTGGTTTTGTTGTGCCGTATCCTCTCGCTGTCACCGACCAGATCTAGAGGCGTCTCATGGTCCTGCAATGCACGTAATCGATATCAGGGAATCATATATGGGGAGGGTTGATGGGCGGTCATTTCCCTCACTTCAAAGGGTATTTCTTCTATCGCGTCGCATTGAGATAACGACTGGAGGATAATCTGGATGTAACATCGCACATCTGCGCCCAGAGCCCAGACCGCCACAACTACCTGAATCTCACGAATTCTTGCAAGCGTATACCTAACGTCAACTCCACTGCGAATCCCGTGAGTTGCGCCGCACGACTCGGACGCGATGCCACCTCCAGGCGCGTATGGTCAGTCTGAAGTGTGTCAAGCGCATGCGTCGGGCATACGTTCCGATTCGGTGCCGGAGGAGCTTCGCATTCGCTGAAGGATTTGGATTGAGCATCTTGGGCAGAGAGCAGTATCTACCACGATCGCGTGGACATTATACCGGTGTCAGCGCTTACCCCTCACATCGGTAAAATCGCCTGGCGGGGACACGTGTCCGTGCTTGAAGCAAGCTCAAGAAGGCTTCTTGTGTTCTGTGGATGCTATCACAATCGGTAAATAGTACTTGTGGCCTGCTCGATCTGTATGCACTCTTTACTATCCCGTCTCTGGTGATCTCCCATAGACCGCTTTTCGCCCTAGGCATTTCCAACCTTCTAGATTAAGGGATTATCGCACCTGGGCCGTACAAATGCTTCGTCTGAATCATATAGAAAACAACATGCCAGCTTCCGCCCCAGGCGATTCGCATGACCGCGATCTCTATCCACTTCATGAATTGTGACGCCGCAGCCCATCTCATCGTATACATCTGCGGCGCTTCTTCAGGCCTGATATGTACGCACGTACAGTACGCTTTCCGTGCATAGTCCGAAGTCATGGTGGCGTGGACTTCCAATTCCAGCGTAGCAGATCGTGAGCTCCTCGAACGTGCAGACTGGCAGATGTTCTGGGTTCTCGAACTCTGGATGGACACTCTCGAGCCTATGTTATGGGGCGTCGATAACTACCCGCTCCGCAGACCTACATCCCTTTGTGGCACGGGTAATCTCGGCTCATAGAGGCTCTCTCGTACAGAATCTATCAGCACGTCCATGCGGCGTGAGTGTGAACATCGGCCCCCTCTGGCGCAGACGATCAACGCGGACACAACCGCTTGTTTGGGGTGTATGTCTGGAGACTCTGGTTCTCCTCGTGCCCGCGCACCGGCTATCATTAACGGTTTGGTATTAGGGGTGGAACTTCCGCTTCCGAGTCTCGGAACCCTGCAATAGGCGATGTGTGCTATTATATTTACATGGGCCAGACGAGCTTTGACTCGATCCATCTTAAGACAATCAAACTTCCTTGACCTGGGCGAGCTTGAGATGATTGACTTAGAGTCATGCGGGTGGAGATCGTCCTTTGGGCCCGGACAACCCGAGGGGCTGGCATGAATGTGACTCTGGTCATGAAGGCAAATCCCAACACGAAGGTTCTCAATCCGGACACGCTTATCGTTGACACTCAAGCTCAAGTTGAAACGTTGACTTCTTATCTAAGCCGATGACTATCTATACTCACCGGTACTCTCCTAAAGCAGATTCATCAGATGAAGAGTCGTTCCTGGTTCAGGCTTCCGAGTTGACTCCTCGGCTTGGGTCAGCGGGATCTTTTTCCGTCATTCGCCAGCGTGCCTGCTCTCTCGCAGGTAAAAGCCTGACTTACCCGATATGACCGGCGTGCGATCGGATCTGTTAAGGCCCAAAAGGTTTTTATCATGACGAGTAACGACAGACATTGATAAGCAACAGATAGAGCGAAAGGAGACATTCATCAAGTTAGGGAGTCCATTCAAGGCACGGCCATGTCACTACTCAGACAGACAATGCGGTCATCTGGCCACCGACGACGTCTATAGCGCCACTGGCGTAGGCAGCGGTCGCACCGTCGATGAAAGTCGTATTAAGCAGCATCGTTGACGAAGGCAGCGACCTCGACAAGGGCGGCAGTAGCCGTGCCGGATAGGGCCGAAGTAACGGCGCTGGGTACAAGGACGGTCACGGTGGTTGCTCCAGGCGCCTCGGAAAAGGATGTGCTCGCGCCGACGAAAGCAGACGTAACGGTGGTGGCTCCAGGTGCCTCTGAGAAAGACGTGCTAGCGCCGGCGAGGGCAGACGTGACCTCGCTGGGAGCAACGACGATCACGGTCGTAGCTCCTGGCGCTTCAGAGAAGGACGTGCTCGCGCCGACGAA